>PVJA010000677.1:0-78269 GCA_004027025.1 Myocastor coypus
GAGGAGGAGGAGGAGGAGGAGGAGGAGGAGAAAGAAAAAGACAATAAAAGGATACTAGAAAGACTAGACCTTGGTTTGTCTAGTTATTGGGCTGGTTTATTTTTTACACCCAAACAATTACCTAGATAAGTGACACCTCCAAAGAACTGAGACTACTTAAGAAGAAACAAAACTAAGAAACTTTGACACAGACATACTCAAAGTTACTTTATTTTTTTTCAATTTTTTAAAAATTTTATTATTTATTTTTATTCTTGTTTCAGAACCTTTGTTTGTTTATTCACTCATTTTTATGGCCAGCTCAGCCCGCCCCAAGGGCAGGGTTGGCGCAGTATGTGGTGCCAGGGATCAAACCGTGGTCTCTGAAGCCGCCCAAGTTTTCCCAAGCAGGCGCTTTAGACCACTGAGCCATCCTGCCGGGCCCCTCAAAGTTACTTTAGATTAGAAAACAGGGTCCACATTGAGTGATCTGTTACTTCTTTCTTGTATTCCAAGCAAAAGGCCCAAAGCAGTCTGCCTGAAGCATAGCTTTTCAGTCCACCCACTGCTCTCTAGTGATTGCTTTCCAGCCCTGACATTTTTTCAAGTTTTCTGTTGGGCGACTTATCTTCCCTCTATGTCTTACATAGACACACGTTTCTTCATTTATGATTGTTCAGAAATAAGACAAAGTACTTGGTTTAAAATATTTTATTACATCAAGTTTGTTGATAAATGCAAAGTAGTTAGCAATCTGGGTTGGTCACCAAATTTTGTTTTGTTTTGTTTTTAAATTTCTCAATTATGTATGTGATATGTTGCCCAGAATATGCTACACTTTCAATCACCATGGGATGTAGGGTGGTACACGTGCTTGCTGCTCTACATCCTGTGAACCTTAAGAGGGGAGATGAGTTCTGAGGAATCTCCAAGGCAACTGCAGTGAAACATCACCTGGAAAGCTATAGATGTACAATAATGATGAAATTACATGAAAGCTCAAACTTGCTTCAGAATCTGGGATATTGTACAATAAATTCACATTTTCTTCTTTTAGATTATTTATTTATTTATCTATTTACTTTGCAGTACCAGAGATTTAACTTGGGACCTTGTTGTTGTGAGACAGGCCCTTAAGCCACTGAGTTCTCACTCCATCCCTAAATTCACATTTTCTTAATTTGCAAGAAAATTAGACACATTTAAGACCTCTACACTAACCCCCAACCCAGTCAATAATGTTTAGCCTTAACAGAAAACTCTGTTAGGTGGTTTACTTCCTACTCTGTCACTTAAAATTTTATACCTATTCTAATGCTTCAAAACAGCGTAGTAGTTCTATCTTCCCATTTTCACCAAAAATTTACTTGCATTTTTAAACTAGAAACAGTGCTATACAGCTTTACTTTAAAACAATGCACAACTGTATGGTTAGTGGTAGTTCTGTAACAATAAATATAAATTTAACATAAAGAGCTGTGTTTTACTATCAAAACTAATAGATTAGATTAAGAAAAGGAGCTACTTTAGTTCATTACGGCACTTTTGACAGCGGCGATGATGTGTTTGGCGCTGATTCCAAACATATCCAGCAGTTCACTGGCCTTCCCACTTCGAGGCACTTGTGTGACTGCCAGCTGCTGAACAGAGATGCCAGGCTCCCTGCACACCGCCGCGCACACAGCCTCCCCAATGCCACCTTCTCTGTAGTGATCTTCCACTGTGATAATCCGGCCGCCTGTGGCTTTTGCACTGGAAATGATAGTGACAGCATCCAGTGGTTTGATAGTAAATGGATCAATGACACGAACAGAAATGTCTTGTTGAGAAAGAGCAGCAGCAGCGGCCACGGCCTCATGCAGTGTCACTCCAGCTCCAATAACGGTGACCTTGTCATCGTCGCTGGAGCGAACCACTTTGGCTTGTCCAATCTCAAAATTTTCTTCTGGAGAATAAATAACGGCAGTTTCTGGCCGGCTGGTACGAATGAAGCACAGTCCTTTGGTGTTGGCTGCCAGACAAACAGCGTGCTCTGTTGAGACCGCATCACTTGGATAGAAAACAGTGCAATTGGGAATGCTTCGGAACATGGCTAGGTCCTCCAGGGCCATCTGCGAAGGTCCGTCTTCACCAACAGACACCCCACAGTGAGAACCGACGATGTTGATATTGGTTTGAGAGATGGCTCCCATCCGGATCTGATCAAACGCTCGGGACAAAAAGGCAGCGAATGTGCTGACAAAAGCGATTGTTCGGTCGCGTGCTGCACAGCCCAGTGCCACACTTACCATGTTTTGTTCAGCAATAAAACACTCAATGAAACGTTCAGGGTGCTCTTTCTTAAACAGCTCAGAAAAGGTGGAGTTCTTGGTGTCACCATCCAAAGCAATAACTCTTTCGCATGAATGGCCCAATTTAGCCAGAGCCATACCATACGCTTTCCTAGTAGCTATCTTCTCACCAACTTTGTAAGCAGGCAGAGAGATCATTTTTATATGAGAGATGTTGATCTGAGGTGACTCGTCAGTAGGGGGGTTCGGTGTGAGAGTTCTGTTGGTCTGTATCTGACTCTCGATGACTTTGATAATTGCATCCGCTCTCTCTTTTGGCATTGGCTTTCCATGCCAATTTTCTGCATCTTCGATGTTTGGGATACCCCGACCTTTGAAGGTCTTGGCAATTATAGCCGTCGGTCGGTTCTTCACTTGAGCCGCTTGCCAAAAGGCACGGCATAAGGCCTCCACATCATGACCGTCCACTACGCAAGCATTCCACCCAAAGGCTTCACAGCGATTCTTATAAATGTCTGTGTGGTGCTCAAGGGGCGTGGTACCACTCTGGCCCAAGCGGTTCACATCAAAAACTGCCACGAGATTGTCTAAACAATAGTGAGAGGCAAAAGCCAAAGCCTCCCAGACGGAGCCTTCGGCAGATTCGCCATCGCCCATTAGGCAGAACACGCGGTAGCTGGCCTTGTCGAAGTACTTGCCGGTGTAAGCCATTCCACACGCTGCTCCCAGGCCCTGCCCTAGGGACCCTGTCGCCACATCAACGAACGACAGCCGAGGGGTGGGATGTCCTTCCAAGTCGCAGTGGATCTTCCTCAGGTCCAGCAAGTCACACTGGCAGATATCACCGATCTCGGCCCAAGTGGCGTAGAGGACCGGGGCTGCGTGGCCCTTGGAGAGGACGAATCTGTCGTTGTCAGGGTGCTTCGGCTCAGCCTGTCTGTACTTCATCGTGTGGAAGAAGAGCACAGACACGATCTCCGCCACGCTGCAGCACGATGTGGGGTGGCCTGAGCTGCAGCTGCTGGTAGCCCTGATGGAATGGATTCGCAGACGGTTTGCCGTGTCCCGTAGCACCTGCAAGCTCTCTGCATCGGGATGGGAGTCACTGGTGGTGGCCATGGCGGCTTGGTCTCTGGGGTATTACGACTCTCTGGGCGGTTTGGTTTCTCTGGGCGGTTTGGTCTCCTCACGTGACTATGGAACGTGCTCACTTCCGGGACGCCCCGCCCAGCATGGTGCACGCCTGCGCCCCTGGCCTGCGCCTGCGCCCATGCCTGCACCTGCTGGCTAGTCAGTTGCGCTGTAGACAGCTTTGCGCTGCCCCTCCTCCCTCTGGCCAACCGAACCTAATTTTTAGTGCTTATCTTATTTTGGTATTATCTAAACCTGTATGGTTTTCATAAAACCTATGATGCAACCATTTTTTGTTTTGTAAGTTTTATCTTTCCTTCTGTTTGTCGACAATTTGTGTCTTGCAGGTCCCGCGTTGTTCAAAGTAACTTCTTTATATCTTTCATGATGGAAATTCACAAGGGTCACCTCGTATGCAGGTTTAACGGAAGATATTTTTGCCACTGTAAATTTTTCGATACCTAAATTCAGTATTTGAGGCATTTCCCCTCGCCCCCTTTTTTCCTTCTTAATTGCTTTTTTGTCTCTCTTGCTTCTAACATTTCTCTCTCTCTCTCTCTCTCTCTCTCTCTCTCTCTCTCTCTCTCCTCCTTCCTTCTTTCTATTGTCTGATGAGATCTTACTCATAGTCCAGGTAGTCCTTGAATTCAACAGTCTCCTGCCTCAGCCTCCCTACTGACTGGATTACAGGCATGTGCCACACCCCGTTTATCTATGCTCTTTATGTGAAAGCAGTACACAGAGAATGTCTGACATCAACTTTAATCTAACTGATAACAACAACACTCCCTCAGAAGATACGGTCTCAAAACAGCTAAAAATACTAAATCTGACCTATAGGAAAATACAATAACTAATTTGACCAGAATCTATAGAAGAAAGACTCTAAATCCACCCATTGGCAGAATATCTAGAGCTACAATTTTCTGAGTGAATCCTGATGAATTTGCATTGTGTTAAAACAAGGGCGTGGCTACGTGCAGGCAGCTCTAGCTCCGTGGGTTCCTATGTAAACTGAGAACCAACTTAGCCTAACTAGAAAAGGAGAGCTTCTTTCGCCCTTTAGAGAGTGTCAACTAACTCGGACTGGGGACTTTTTGATTCCCATGACTCAGCGAAGGGCACTACTCTGCTTTCACAGGTCAAGTCTGTTCTTTTTTTTTTCCTTTGGTTCTATATTGCATAAAGATAATATGGTCTATTCCCCTATGCTGCAGTGTGGGAGATCTTGGCTTTTAATCTTGATTTCACATTAAAATACCTACAATTTTATTTAAATTGTCTGAGCTCCATTCCAGATAACTTATATTTGAATTTCTGAAAATGAAGTCAAGGAAGCTGGTTTTTTGTTTGTTTGTTTGTTTGTTTGTTTGTATTTATTTATTTTACTTATTTTGTGGGACCAGGGCTCAAACTCATAGCCTTGTACTTGCCAGGCAGGCACTTGGGCCACAGAGCTATCTCCCTGGCCCTGTGCTTCTTTTGATGTGTAAAAACCATTTAATAAGGTGAGGTGCTAGTTGTTGATTCTTGAAGTACTTCCTGTGAAGTTTGGTTTTAGTTCATGAGCTCTCTGCCTATTCCTATGTCTTCAAGATTTCGACCTACATTCTCTTCCAATAAATTTAGTGTTTCTATCTGAATCTTTGAATATTTGATTTTGACTTTACTGCATAGACATGAGTCTAGCATTTGGCATGTGGCAAGCCAGTTTTACCAGCAGTGTTAGAGGTTATTTTTCTTCCAATGATCAAGTTTGGCTCTTTTATTAAAGATAAAGTGTCTGAGTGTGTTTGTAGTTATATCTGCAGAAGGAATGAACATCAATAAATCAATCAACAACAAATGCTGACAGGGTTGGGGGAAAAGGAACCCTGCTCCATTGTTGGTGGGACTACAGTCTGATACAACCATTGTGGAAATCAGTGTGAAGATTCTTTGAAAAAGCAGCATTAGAATTTCCATTTGATCCAGCTCTTCCTCTTCTGAGTATCTTTTCAGAAGAATTAAAACACCATATCACAAAGATATATGTGGATCCATGTATGCAGCAGCTGAATTTGTAATAATTAAATCTTGGAAACAACACAAATTTGCATCAGATAAAGAATGGTATTTTCATACAGTGGAATACTGTTCAGCTATAAAGAAAGATAAATTTGAGGCTTTTTTAGTTACATGGGTGCAACTAGAGATTGTGCTTATAAGTAAAATAAATCAGGCTTGCACGTGTAAGCACCATATTGCCTTTCTAGTGTAAGAAACGGAAAGAATAAATAAGATCCATAATACACAATGGATATTATGAAAGGGAAAGAAGCTGCTCAAAGGAGAAGAGCAAGTGTGAAGAAAAAACACATGTATACACACACGTATGTTACTGTTGTATGTTGTGATCCGGAGCTGAAACCATTTCAATATAATAACCACTGCTAAGTTCCTATTACCTGTCTTATTTTGCTTTGTGTTTGAGACAGCCCCTCACTATGTAGTTCAGGCTGCTCTTGAATTCACAGAGATCCTCCTTCCTCGTCCCCCACATGCTGGAATTAAAGGTGTGCACTCGCATGTTAGGATTCTATTATCTTATTTCAAAGTATGTGCCATTTTTTTTTTCTCTCTTTAAATAAAAGAGGGGGATGAAGAGACAGCTCAGTGGACTAAGGACCTGTTTAGACAAGCACAGGGACGGGGGTTGATCCCCACTACCATGTGAGGCCCCAACACACTCTCAGTCGTATTGTGCCAGTGACCAAGTCCAGGCACTGTGGTACATGTCTGTAATCCCAGGGTTGGGGGCTGAACACAGGAGGACCACTATGAGTCTCAGCTGTGAAGTAAGACCATGTACCACATTCATAAGATTGTAAAAAAATAAGAAGAAAAGAAAAATTTGGAAAAAATGTCAGAACAGATAATCTGGTTAAATTGATGTTAGGAACACATAATCTGGAGATAAACCAGTGATTCTCAACATGGGTTGCATTTCAAAATCATCTGGGAAGCTTTTAAAAGCTCTTATGACCAAGCTGTGCTCCAAACCAATTAAACTGGAATTTCTGGGCCCAAGCATCAGTAACTTTAAAAGTCCTCCAGATAATTTTAATTGTTAACCAGGGTTGTAAACAAGTTACTGAGCAGGTCTTGCTCTGCTGTTTATGATCTCTGGCATTGTATGTTACAGACTATTTTAGACACTTGCTATTTTAGCTAGATCTACCTGTTTTAGTTTCAAGGAGACCACTGAGAGTCAACAGGAACTGGCCTGGCCCTGAGGATGGTAAGGCTTGTTGAGGGAAAGTTGGAGTTGGTCAAGGCCTTCAGCGATTATCTTATGCACATCAAGTCCTGTGTTCTTTGGTATTATGGTTTATGTCTAGTTGTCCCCCAAAGCCTCATGCAGTCATGGGGCAGGGACTTCTAGAGTTTGAGACTTGATCCATGATCCACTGGGATTATGTTTTAGTACTGATGAGATTATGGTCTGAGTACTGCTGGGAATTACAGGTGTGGCCTGAGGCAGATAGGCTAAGGCTGAGAGCCTGATGTAATTTAAAGAGAGACAGAGACAGGCTAGTGCTGTTGCTCTGCTGCCCTGTTTGGTGGGTTGCCTCTGTCACAATTGTTGCTGCTCCTCTGCCATGAACTGCTGCTCTCTGCCATGTGCTACTCAGCCTTGGAATCAGCCAAAAATGGACTGAAATCTCCAGTAACTGTGAGATAATTAAACTTTTCCTTCCTTCATTTTGGGTGTTGGGTATTTGTCCCAGCAACAAGAGTAACTAAGACACTTGGGAAGTAATTTTTGCTCATCTTTTGAGGTAAATAAAGGGAAGGAAAATGCACACAGACTAAGTTAAAACTGAGTCAAGAAGGTGGACATTAGGCCTGGCCACATAGCTCAGCAGATTAAAGTGCCTGCTTAGGCAGATGCAGGGCCAGGGTTCAATCCCAGGCCTTTCTGTGTTGGCCCTACCCCCAGGGTGTGCAGAGATGGTGATTGAGACTGGGCTTAGTGGTGTGGGCCCAGCTCTTGGGAGGCTGAACACAGATGAGTCTGATCTACATAGTGAGACCCTGTAGACCCTTTAGACTCTTACTACACTACAAGAAGAAAGAGAAGGAGAAGAAGGAGAAGGAGAAGGAGAAGGAGAAGGAGAAGGAGGAGGAGGAGGAGGAGGAGGAGGAGAAGGAGGAGGAGGAGGAGGAGAAGGAGAAGGAGAAGGAGAAGGAGGAGAAGGAGAAGGAGAAGGAGGAGAAGAAGAAGAAGAAGAAGAAGAAGAAGAAGAAGAAGAAGAAGAAGAAGAAGAAGAAGAAGAAGAAGAAGAAGAAGAAGAAGAAGGAAAAATGATCTGTAAGGTAGTGTTCACATAAAAAATGCAAAAAATAAAAACTTAACATTTCTTCCCAAGTTCCCAAAGTCTTCCAAACATTTAGTGTATCGTACAACTATTTCCTAAGGCAGTAACTAGACAGTTTGTAAAATTAATAGAGATCAGTTTTGTTAAGAACAGAAAGTGGTCTTAGAGATTTAATATCCTAGAATATGAATATGAGTTACTCTCTGTCATTCTGTAAGTAAATACAGGATACACACACAGATACACAAAAATACAAATATATTTCATAAAATATTTATAAACTATAAAGAGTTATGACTTTTTTATAAAGGAAGTCTATATATAGATATGAGTTATTATTTTAAGCATTTGGATATTTTCAAATGAAACAACTGATGAGTGTAAAATATACATAATTTGATCATTGCAAAATTATACAATGTGACCATGGATAAAATTTCAGACAATCAAACACTCAATGCCACCTTTCACTTCCCCAATTTATGAAAAGACATTACTGCAAAAGACCAGCCAAAAAAATTTAAATTAGCATGCTAGAAATTTAGTTGTATTTAAGAAGAGTGTGTCACTAATTTTGGAGGCCAGACAAAAATTTCTTGCAAATAAGAAAAAAATATTCATTTATAAGTTTTGGTTTGTTCACACAAAATAGAGATCAGCAAATTCAAGCGCCTGCTGGGCTGAGGGGAGTCGTTCATCATAAATGCTTGATTGTCAGGCATAGTGTAAGAGGGAGGCCCTCAGCAGCAAATGGAAGAGCAGCCACTTATAGGCATGCTTGACTAGGAAAGCTCGGCTCTGGCTTACGATTTCAGAGACTCAGCCCATAGTCTTCTGACTCTTTTATTTAGCTCTGATGATGGAGGCAGAAGATTGTGGCAGTGGAAGCAATGGTGGAGGAGACCGAGAGCCAGTAGGGCCCCCAGGCCAAAATGCACTCCTCCAAGCCACACTCCCAGTGGTCTGGCTATTGCAGCGCTGTCCACACTACCAGTAAGCCGCTCTCACTGTGAACATCACGTAGAGATGAGGCTGGAAATCTCACGATCTGTCATCTCCTCAAAGCCCACGAACTTGTAGCCAAGCTCTCAAAACAATAAGCTTTTGGGGGAAACAGTTGGAGTAACAGTTCTAGTTTTGATGTAAAATAGGCTCCAGAGTCTCACGAGCTCAGTGGTGATGTTCTGGAAGGTGGTTGGATCGGGATGTTCTATCATCACGCCTTCATTCACTGGTGAGTTCCTGGCTGGTGTGATGCTAGGGAGCGGAGCTGGCGCGTACCAGGAGGGTGCACCACTGCCTCTGACTGCTCTCTTTCTCCTTCCTCACAGCTGCAAGCTGAGTACCTTTCCTGCAGCATGCTCTCCATCATGCAGTGTTTGCCTTGAAACCAGCAATGGACTGAGGTCACTGAATGCACGAGTCTCAGTAAGTCTGTTCTCCTTTGAGTCGTGGGTCCCAGGTATTGTATCTCAGCAGTGGAAAAGGGAGCAACACCACCTCCATAGAGGACGGTGTGTTTGTATTAACTTTGATTCCTTTGGCCAGGGGAGTCAAAGGGGCACATTCAGTACTGGAGACTGAATCCGGAGCCCTCACACCCACTCAGCGGAATCTCTAGCCCTTTAGTTATATTTATTTGTTTTAATTGTGACACTTAGGTTGCATTATTTTTAAGGTTTTTCTTTTTTGTATTTTTTATTAAGGATCTATAGGATCTCATTGTGTAGATTGGATGCATAGTGATTCTCCTGTTTTCAGCCTCCCAAGCACTGGGATTAATGTATGCAGGCCACACCCAATCTCAATCACAGTCTCAGTGCACCCCAGGGTCAGAGCTGGCATGGTTGAATCAGGTCCCTGTGTCTGCCTAAGCAGGCACTTTAATCTGTTGAACTATTCGGCCAGTCCTAAGTTTCTCAGTATTTCAGGTTGGGCCTGAACTTGCAAATCTCTTGCCTCAGTCTCTCAGAGTGCTGGGATTTCAGAATTGAACCTTTATAATGGCTGATTTATTATGTCAACTTGAGAGGCTTAGAAGGTTAGCTAGGTGACTCAGCAGGGGACCAGGGTCCTCCATAATAAGCATGGTGAGCCTGTGTAAGAGGAGGGCACAAAGATGGTATGAGAACTGCCCCTACCCTAGAGTGGGCTGATAGAAGAGAGTTACTCTTCCCCAATTTGCTTTTTCTGTTTGCGCTGTCCTCGGCCACCTTGAACTGGTGCCCCTGTGCCACACCATCCAGCCTTGGAGCCAGCTGGTTATGGACAGAAACCTCCACACACTGTGAGCTAAACAAACCTTTGCTCCTTTACTTTTGAGGTGTTGGATATTTTGTTTCAGCAAAGAAAGAAAAACAATGAAGAGAGCCACCATGCCCAGACGTTTGTATGCATTTTTTCACTGCAAATTTTTTCTCTACACACTATGCGGAGATACTTATTATACTGAGTACTTCCAGTGAAAATAGAAACTAGCAGGACCACTAATAGCAATAGCAATGGAGGAAAAAACATAAAAACCAGAAATTGCTAAGTGCAGTGTGTACCGGGCTGTGACAGAGAAAACATAGCACACAATTACTGCCTCCTCTGCAGTCCACCCATCTGTGAAAATACACACTTTCACTACATGAGAGTGAGAAATATTTAGAGGTTAGGAACACAGAGTTTGTACTTTTACCTAAATGACTGAATTTGTTTAAAAGGGGAGCAATCTAAAAGACACAGATATGAGTTCTTAGTTTTCTTCTGTGGTTTGAATTGGCTTGCCTTACCTGGTAGAGTGTGGAGCAAGCAGAGGGAAGATTCTTGTAAAGTTCTGGGGATGAGGAGTGTATGCTCTTCCTTTATAGATATTCACTTTGAAAATTAGGATGGATGCTATTTTTTTCTATAAATTATTAATCCTATCAATAGGGAAATATAACAATATAGTTGGAAAATTAGGCCTAGCCTTCCAATAGCAGAGCATAATTATAATTGATCAAAGGCTATCATCAAAACATCTTTCCTCTTTGCTAGTAAGAAGAGACACTATGTGATCAGGTTATGGTCCATAAGACAGAGAAATCTCCTTCCTGGTAAGCAGGAGCGCATAGCAACAAACATGGTGTTTTCTTTCTATGTCCTCTGCTAGCTGGCCTCCAGCAGTGGAGGATGTGGTGGTAGAGCCACAGAAGTCCTCTCATTACTTCAATGCAACAAGTTTAAGAAGCAAAGTGAACACACCTAGTGTGGTGCACTCGGCCCTGTGCTTCCCACAGCAAGATGTGGAGAGTTTCTATATCTGTAGTGGGAAGCCCCCGACGAGAGGTGAAAATGCATCTCTTAGGCTTGTACGGCTCTATTCACCAGGGAAGAAGAAACAGCAGCAGTGGGTTGAGCACTGAGAGTCATTTGCTCAGCATTTTTATTCTTGATGCCTCGTACAACTCTTACCTTTTCTGTTAACATTGTTGTTGTCGTCTTTTGGCAAACTAGATGTTTTAGTCTTGGATGTGGCCATCAGGTATAGAAGAGACACAAGACACCTGATGATATTCATCTGCTATCTGGCCCAGGTACCTATGATGCAAACATATAAGCAACGTCGCTGCATGTGTTTTCATATAGACCTATGACATTTTGTAAGGAAAATCGCTGTCTTGACTGAAGTAATAATCTTGACACAGAACATTATGAACATCTCTTATGTTTGTAAAATAAAAAAATAATGAAAAGTCACAACTATAAATATTTTTAAATCCAGTCCTAAATATTAGATCAAGTTCAGATATATGGACATGGCATTTTAATTTACTCTAAAACCTTTTAGGCTAGGTACAATTATTGATTTTTTTTTTTTTTTTTGTCTTTTTTGAGACAGGGTCTTGCTATGCAGTTCAGGCTGGCCTTGAGCTCACTTTTGTAGCCCAGGCTGCTCTCAAACTTGCACCGATCCTCCTGCCTCAGCCTCCCAAGTGCTGGGATTACAGGCATGCTCCACTACGCCTGGCAATTATTGCTTTTTTAAACACTGTATGAACACTTGGTGGGTGTACCCTACCTATCCCTTCTCACTTGGATCAAACCCAGTTTTCAGCAGATATTTTATTTGGGGTGGAACAATTTTATTGGGTTTAGTTGGCTAGAGTTTACAGAGGGTAATATCCAAAGCACTGACCCAAAGCAATTTAATGAATTTCAAGAAATATTTGGACCTGTTGCATTGCTACTATAGTCAAAATACATTTGCAATGTTCTGTCAGCTCCAAGTGCTCCTTATGTTTTTGCATTAGTCACTGTCCACCCTGGACCCCAGTGAGCAGCTTTCTGTCTCTGAGATTCTTGTTTCTTCTGTGCAAAAAGAACCCATGAGGCTTGGTATGGACAGTCCCTGCTGGGGTGGCAGCGGGTTCACTGATGTGTCTTTCTGCCATGTATAAACACTTGTGAACTTTACTAGTTTGACTTTTCATTTAGAATATTGTACTTTTAGTCCTTGGAAATTTTACGAAGATTTTCTTCATATTATTCTATACTAATAATATTTAACCTTCTTGTATATATTAAACATTTTTTGAAATGTCTTTGCTAAATGTACCATTTCTGTCAAAGTCTGTTCTTATTGACATGTTCTCTTCTGACAATGACCCTGCCTTGCCTTTTTTATATGTCTTGTTTTATATGCTTGACATTATTTTGAAATACTGGATCTTATCTTGTTATATATATTTTAAGGAACTTTGGAGCTTCTTCTTCTGGGCATCTGGCCCTTTAAGAACATTAAATCTTTTAAGGCAAATGTGGGGCTTATTTTTCTCTGATGGCAATTTACTTCTAATAAAAAGTCTCACTCTCATGAATTTATCCTAAATAGCCTCAGAACAGTAGTTCAAAGCATTTCAAAGATTAGTACTTTACATATGGCATAGGCTCTCTAGACAGCCATAACGCAACCTGCATCCAACTCTCTGGTACTGTCTCACACTTGCCTTTTATGTCTGACCTCAAAAAACTTTGGAGTTTTGGTTCAGGCCACACTAATTATTGCTAACATTTTAAAAGACGTTTTCAGAAAAGATGTTCCCTTAATAAATCTAATTGGTAAGATGTCTAAAAAATTACATTGTTATGCTTAGCTAAACTTTCCATAGAGATTTAGTACTGCTCTGTTAGACACAAACCCTTTCGCAGTTGAGTGGTTTTAAATTAAACACTCCAAAACATATCAAATAACTAATTTTCTTCTTATAGAGGTTACATGGAGCATTAACCTTTTCTTCAATGACTAATGGTTATCACATTAAACTCTGCATCTTATGTGCTATTGAAATTCAACCAAGTATGTCAAATAGCCATTGGGAATAGTGCCTGGGGAAGGTTTGTTTGGAGTAAATGCTAACGTTTAGGTGCTGGGCTGGACTGTGTTTTTCAGGCTGTGTGGCTATGCTAATAAGATGATAAGGAAAAAGAAAAGGACAGCTGAAGAAGGCTGTACTTTTCTTTCCCCATGTTACACATGCGGGATGAGGATGGGCACTGGCTTCTCTCAGACAGTGCTTCTTAGTGGGGTCTTACAAGGTCTCAGGATTGTCCTGTCTTTCTGCCTAGTGATTGGGGCAGATTGGGGCTGCTGCCATTTGTGCAGGGAAGCCAGAGGCCATCCTGTCCACGTGACCCACCAGGACAAGAAGCACAGGGATGCCACTACATGAGGGCACTCTACATGTTGTCAGAATAAATTGAGAGGGGCCCGGCAGGATGGCTCAGTGATCTAAAGCACCTGCAGGCGGCTGCAGGGACCGCGGTTCAATCTCCGGCACCACATGCTGCACCAGCCCTGCCCTCAGGGCAGGCTGAGCTGGCCATAAAAATAAATAAACAAACAAACAAACAAAAAAGTTCTGAAACAAGAAAAAAAATTTTTTTTAAGTTTATAAATAAATAAATAAATTGAGCAATCGCATACTCTGCCTCTCATTTTCTTTGGTGAGAACTTACTTTTTCCACTGAACCCAGCATTAAGAGAGGTTGGGAAATTTAGCAACCTGGCCTTGATCTCTTAATACTTAGGATTATAGATGTATACAAATCACAAGATGCATGAATATTTAAATGAAAAACTATAGTTCAAGACACTTTGATGTTAATCTACCTCAAACTCCTTCCCTTTACTGGAGTCACATTTATCTTATTGTTTTCACTACTTCCTGAAGTGGACACAGGAGCCTTCTTTTGTGTCCTTAATTCTACTTTCACAACTGCGTCAATGTCCTGAATCAATTAAAAATATCTCGAAGGGCTGATGAGGTCACTCAGTGGACTAAGAGCCTGCTTAGGCAAGCGCAGGGACCAGGGATCAAGCCCTGGCACCACATGCCATGCCGGCCCCCCTCCTAGGCATGCTGAGCCTGTGGTGGAGTCCAGGTGCGGTGGCAAGCACCTGTACTCCTAGGCACGGGGAGGGCTGAAAACAGGAGGATCGCTCCAAGTCCGAACTGTGTAGTCAGACCCTGAACAAAATGAAAGCAAAACAAAACAAAGGCTAAAGAAAAAGAAAACATTGACTGTGAATGTGACTTTAACATTGGGGGAGAGCCAGGATGTGTACTGACAGGTCTAGTGAATAAGGGAGAAGAGGGCACAGCAACAGCAATAAATATCTTTTTATTTCTTTTCGTCCACATTTCTGTTAATGCCTATTGGCTCAACAGATTAATAAGATTCATTTCTATGGATCTGCATATATAAATTTTTTTAAATCATTTTTCCATCTCTCCCTCATCCTACCTTCTTTTTTTTTTTTTTTTTTTTTAGTTTTACTTATTTTGGGAAGAAGTGTTCAAAGTGTACAGTGTCATTCTGGATTGATTCAACACTCCAAGGCAGGACTATGGAGACAGCTCAGTGATCTAAGCACCTGACTGGAAAATACAAAAAGCAAGGTTCGATCCCAGGTACTGCAGGCTGGCTGTGCCAACACCATGCCAGCCACCAAAACCAGGCAGGGTGGCACACACCTGTAATCCCAGCACTGGGGAGCCTGAAACAGGAGGATCACTATGAATTTGAGCTCCTAGTGTAGCAAGACCCTGTACCAAATAAATAAATAACTATATATTTTTGAAAAGACATCAAGGCAGCCACAGTGATGCAACTAAAGACATGAATGAGGACTTTCAGAACTGCTTCAGAACGTAGCTAGAATGATAAGTATATTTAAGGCAACAGAGAATTAGGTCAATTGATGGTAATGTGCTTTTTATTATAATACATTATTAAAATTTGAATATTCACCATCTTCTGTGAATATACCTCATGTGGGTCAAGGAAAACAAATAATTCTATTGAGCAATTCATAATATCCATTGCGTATTATTTTAATATGAAACTTTCAGTTGTGTTGTATAGTACTTTTTGTTTTTAGTGTGTGTGTGTATGTGTATGTGTGTGTATGCAGTGTCTCACTATGCAGCTTGGACTCATAGTGATCCTCCTGTTTTCTGCCTCCCTAGTGCTGGGATTACAGGCAGGCACAATACCTGAACTCCATCACTGGCTCAGTGTGCCCAGGGGCAGGGCTGGCACAGCATGCAATGCCAGGGATCAAATCCTGGCTCCTGCACTTTACTAAGCAAGCACTTAGTCTGCTGAGCTATCTCGCTAACCCTTACTTTTAGTGTTTTTTTTTTTTTTTTTTTTTTACTCCAAAACAGTTTTATCTGTAAAGCTATGCTTTGTGTGCCTTAGAAAAAAAGGTTCCTTTTCATCAAAGAGTAAACATTTTCTCATTTTTTATTGCATACCTGACAGACAACAACCTTGTACAAAGCTCTGTGCTGTCAACAGTAGCGCTCGCCTCCAAGGTCCTGGACTTCCGTGGGAAGAGGAACTTGGGCACAGCACACGGTTACAGCAAATGCCAAAGACACCAAGCACAAGCTAGCCAGCTAGTGACCGGGAAGGGGACAATGGAGATGGAATCTTCCAAGGAAGCTTTATAGGATTTGGGTTATGGCAACTATGGGAGGAAGTCAGTGCGCCAAGCTGTGAGTGAGGGAAGAGAACTGCTGCTCTGAAGGAAGGAAGGAAGGGAGGGAGGGAGGGAGGGAGGGAGGGAAGGGTGAAGGGAGGAAGGGAAGGAGGGGGGTGGAGAAGGACACACAGAACGCTGCCGTAGGGCAGGAAGGCAGATTGTGAAAAAGTCTCGAACAGAGCCGGGTGGCTTGTTCTGGTACTTTCTTTTACTCTCTTGCTTTTGGCTTGAGAGCAAAGTATGGTGGAAAGATTTTTACCACCCGAGGGTCTTGATGACAGTAGTGCTTTGGAAATAATTTTGGTAATGTTAGGAAAGAGAGGTGAAGTTGGAGGAAAATAAAATAGCAGGAAGATTAGATGCAGGGAATCCGCCTAATTCAGTTAATAAAGGGTTGGCCTAGAAACTTCTTCATCCTGTTCGCTGCATAAGCCCTGCTTTAAGAGGATAGTACATGATTTTGGCAGGGTTGGGAACCAGAAGCTGGGAAAGCTTGGACGTGCTTTGCAGACACAATAAAGGCTAGTGAGGTGAGCTCTACGCGGCACCACAAACTGAAGGACTTCCTAGAGGCTCAGGGAGACCGAAATCCAAAGTCGCCGTGTCAGTTGTATCATTCTGAGGGCTGCAAGGGAGGCGTGAGTGCCAGGCTTGCTCCGTGGTTTGTAGGCTGTTGTCTCCTCCCTGTGTTTCCAAAGTGAATTTGCTCTGTGCACAGCTCTGTGTTTGAATTTCTTTCCGGGGAGGACAGCAGTCGTGCGGGGTTAGGCTCCACCCTCACCCCCTCATTTTCACTTCTATGCCCCTGTAAAACTTCCAAATGAGGCCCCGTTGGGATTCTGACCTATGGCTTTAGGGTTAGACAATTCCTCCCAATTACAAGCGCAGTTGTCACATAGATTTCGTTCTGTGTATAAATCTGACTCCACACCTCTTTTCAAAAAGAAGAGTATCAGGGGCTGGCAAGATAGCTCAGCAGTCTAAAGCAACTGCTTAGGCAGGCTTAGGCAACCACAGGGAGTTCAGTTCAATCCCCTGCACCACATACTGCGTCAGCCCCACCCCCGGGGCAGGCTGAGCCGGTCATAACATAAATAAATAAGTTTTTTTTTTTTTTTTTTAAATAAGGGTATCAGCTTCATTGGATTACATGCTCATTTTTATCTTAACTATTTATAAGTGCAATGATCCTATTTCCAAATAAGATTATACTCTAAAGTACTAGCATTAGGATGTCAACCCATGATTTTGGAATAATATAATTCAGTCTAACAAGGAAAATAATATTTTTGAAAAAGTTTTGCTTTGCTGTTCTCTCTCTCTCTCTCTCTCTCTCTCTCTCTCTCTCTCTCTCTCTCTCTCTCTCTCTCTCTCTCTCTCGCTTTCTCTCAGACTTGTAGTGACCCACCTGTTTCCCAAGAGCTGGAATTATAGGCATGCGCCCCCATGCCCAGTCTCAATTGCCATTCAGTGCAACCCCAGAGCAGGGCCGGCAGGACAGGCCCAAGGATCAAACCCCAGGTCCCTGCACCTGCTTGCAGGTGCTTTAATCCACTGAGCTATTTGGCTGGCCCTAGCTTTGCTATTTCTTATTGCTTGTTTCCTCTACTATGTATTTGTGTGATTAGATGAACCAACTTAAAGAACAATTAAAAAGTATTTGTTTATGAGTAACCAAAACTTCCTTCTTTTTACTTTCTCTGACCTTTCTTTCTTTCTTTCTTTCTTTCTTTCTTTCTTTCTTTCTTTCTTTCTTCTTTCTTTCTTTCTTTTTCTTTCTTTGTTTCTTTCTTTCTCTCTCTCTTTCCTTCTCTTCCTTCCTTTCTTCTTTCTCTTTCTTCCTTCCTTTCTCTCTCTCCCTCTCTCTCTTTCTCTCTCTCTTTCTTTCTTTCTCTCTTTCCTTCTCTTCCTTCCTTCTTTCCTTCCTTTCTCTCTCCCCCTCTCTCTCTTTCTTTCTTTCTTTCTTTCTTTCTTTCTTTGTTTCTTTCTTTCTTTCTTTCTTTTGTATACATTTAATACAGAGTCTAAAAGGTCTCACTACACAGATCAAACTCATAGTGACCCTCCTGTTTTTCACCTCCCAAGCTCTCAGATTACAGGTGCATGCCATCAAGTCTCCCTCTTCTGAGAACTTTCTTAAAGAGACATAAACTTGTTCCATCATCCCATTGACAAATATATCTGTTGCATTGATTCAGTTTCCCTCTAATCGCACACAATCTCTGTCCTTTTTAATGATTTCATTCACCTGTTCTCTCTCTCTTTCATCTCCATTGGAAAGTAGTCTATAAAATGTATTGTTCTGAAAAAGTCAAACACTGTGCTATAGAGTAAAAAGTTTCTCCTGAACCTTCTTTACCTCAATCCTAATCTCATAAACTGTAAGCAGTTCATTGTACTTTCACCTATTTTCTGCTCAAGTATGAGCATCTGCACATGCCTTCTTTCCACATTTTAAGTAGGATTTATTTTATACATCATCTTTTCTATTTGCCTAAGACCTTTCCCTACAAAATACAGACCACCGTTTTTAATACATCGGGAAAATATAAATATAATTTCTTTCCACAAGATGGCGCTAGCCTCCAATTCATTTGGGAGAAGCTTTTGACAGGATGGCATGTGTTGGAGTAGAAGTCTCTAACCCTTATCTTCAAAGAGCAAGAGTGCAGAGGTCACTACCCAGAAGGAAGAAAGAAAAGGATCCTAGAGGGGGGCTGCAGAGGGGTCAGCTGTTTGCATCAAGTCACTCAGCATTGTGGCAGGAAGCCTGACAGAAAACCCTGAATAGCTGCTTGAAGGCTTTTATAGCTGCAGGTGCTGTGTAGCCTTGGTGGTCTCAGCTAGTAGAGTTGGGTGCAATCTCTCAAGGTATGCAAACTTTTTATGCAACATTTACAGTAACTGGATATGCAAAATTTCGAGTTTAGCTTTAGCAATCACCATTATTTACACAGCACGTAACCTGGATGAGGCATGGTTTAAAGTACAAGGGAGGGTGTCACACGTACAACATTTTACAAAGGACAGGAGCTCCCATACAAGCACGAAAGTGTGTAAAATATAAATTCAGAGTAGAAAGAATAACTATAAGCCAAACACCAAGGTAATACCCACACAGGAGAAGAAATATCCCTGCTCCCTGTGATGGTATCTGTAAGATATGTAGTGTTAATTGTTTTGCCTAATTTTGAACTTGGTATATGTGGGAATTACAGTGTCCATATATTTCTGCATCACTTCTAGTATGTTATGATTTACATTTCATCCATGTTCTTCAGCAGGGATTTGTTCATTTTATTGCTGCATAAAATTTATCAAAATTCATTTTTCAAGTGTTTTACTGATGAAGCACTAGTTCCCTTCCAGTTTGGGCTATTATGATCAACACTGTTTTGGATGACTGTACTAATATGAGCAATGATTTTCTCTCTCTCTTTCTTTCTTTCTTTCTTTCTTTCTTTCTTTCTTTCTTTCTTTCTTTCTTTCTTTCTTTCTTCTTTCTTCTTTCTTTCTCAGTACCAGAGATCGAGCTTGGGACCTTGCAATTGCCAGGCAGGTACTTAAGCCACACCCCAGCCCCTGAAGAATGCTGTTATACTTGTTTGCATAATATGAGAGCTATGTGTTGGAGATTTTCTAGGGAGTGCGTCTCTGTGTGTCTGGAGATATGTAACATTTATAACATACATACAAAATATATTACTATTGGCTCAAAGGATATACACATTTTAACTCTCTAAATAATACCAAGCTGATTGCCTATGCAATTAAATGAAAGCTTATTATTTGAGGTCAGAAGTAAAAGGATGATGTCGATTACTACCATTTCAAATTCTATCATACTAAGGAAATTCTGTTCTACTTTTTATTTATGTGTATTTATAAACTCTAAAAATTTTAGCTCTTATTTTTGATGAGGAAAAAATTGAGAAACTGTTTTCTTATATGATAATAAGACTACCCAAGTATTCAGTGACTTTTTGTCAGCTTTGATATATTGTTTTCTAGCTTTTTTTCATTGTATCTCAATTTTACAATTCAACAGCATACAGGTAACTAAAGTGTATTATACTTCTGTACTTCTGTATCAATTAATTTGAATTCTTTCAACTCTTGAATCTAGGTTAATGGGGTCTCTCTTTGTCTTTCTCTCTCTCTGTCTCTCTCTCTCTCTGTCTCTCTCTCTCTCTCTCTCTCTCTCTCTCTCTCTCTCTCCCTACTCTAGGGATTTATGAATTTCAATATCCTTTTGTAAAATTCCAAATTCAGCTTTTCCATTTTTCTAAATAATATATAATATTTTCATATTTCAGTAATTTTTGCTGTTTGTGCTATTCCACCTTTTCCAAATTCTTTTCCTAACCTGTTGGCTTATGGAAACTTGGCTTTTAGCTTTTCTTCTTTTCTAACATGTAGATTAAGTGAGATAATTTTTTTTCACATATGGCCCACTAAGTCAGACACTTAGTATTTCTGTTATTGTCCAGGTGAAATGTTTTTTCTAATATTCATTCCTTTTTAGCTCTTGATTTATTCAGATGTGTAATTATTGATTTCTATGAGACCTTCCATGAGAGTTTCTCTGAAAGTGTGTAAATTCTTTCCCTCTTTCCTAGTTGTTCATTTCTAGCTTGCATTGCAATAGGAGAACACATTCAGTAGGATTTCGGTCCTTTCAGATTTTTTGTGTTTCTCTTGTTTATTCACTCAATGTACAATCTAGTTTTTAAATGAACCACACATATATGTGAAGTCTTGCTGTGCTTGTAAGTACTTGAAGCAGAAATCTCGATACAGATTTGTTAGGATAAATTGTACTGTGGTTTTCAAAATCATCGTTAATATTTTACCTACTTATTCTTTTAATTATTGAAAAAACATGTTAAAATTCACACACAAGGTTTTGGGTTTTATACTTGTCCTTGAAATTGCATCAGCTTTTCCAATGCATATTTTAAAACTGTACCAATAAAGATGAAAAATAATTTGATAACACTACTTGAGCTAAAGTAAATTTGGCATAATATTAACATATCTATGCAACATTCTTTTGGTTATGATTTGCTTAGCATACTACTTTCCATATTTTTTCAGTGTTTAAAATTAAATTTATGTGTAATATATTTTTCCAGTACTGAAAACCAAATATATATGAAATGTACTGGAAATTGAACCCAGGGACTTCACAGTAAGCTGTATCCTTAGTCTTTACCCTTTTAGTTTTGAGACAGGCTATGTTAAGTTGCTAAATTAGCCAGGTTAGGCTTGAACTTATGATCCTAACCTTCCTGAATGCTAGGATAATAGGCATACTTTCTCTCTCTCTCTCTCTCAATCTCAATTTTATCTTTGTTTTTCTTTTGTCTAGGGTCTCACTACTGACTCATAATGATTCTCCTGCTTCCTACCTCCCAAGTGCTGGGATTACAGACGACCACCACTGCGCCTGGACTCCATCACTGGCTCAGCACGCTGGAGCGCAGGGCAGGCGCAGCAGGTGGGGTCAGGAACTGAACTCTGGCCTCTCCACTTCCCTAAGCAAGCACTTAGTCTGCTGAGCTATACTGCGGGCCCTTCTCTAACTTTAAATTGACAGTATTTAGTTCAATACTGTTTGATGAATTTAAGCATGCTATATTTTGTTTTATATTTGCTCTCTTATCCCATATTTCACTTTTTCTCTGTTCCTTTCTTGGTTTGAATTATCTAAGTATTTTTTGCCTTATTTATTTTATTTTCTCAATGTGTAGTTGCCATAAAAATTTTACACTATTTTTCTTTATTTAGTGGTTTTCTCAAATTGCATACATAATATTATGCTGATTTCTAGCAATGATAAGTACTTAAACCTACACGAATTATATATGTGTGCGTGTATTGTTGTGTGTTTGTTAATAGACAGAAAAACATCTCTAAATATTTGTCCTCTTTCAGAATAGATAAGAGTAGGTAGGAATTTCGTGATCAAGAGGAAGCAGAATTTTTTAAAAAAACAGGAAAATTATAGCTTTAAGTTTTTACATTATTATTATTATTATTATTATTATTATTATTATCATTACTAGTCTTTTTGAGATAGCATCTCGCTATGCAGTTCAGGCTGTCCTTGAGCTCACTTTTGTAGCTCAGGCTGTTCTCAAACTCACACTGATCCTCTTGCCTCATTCTCCCAAATGCAGGATTACAGGCATGTGCCATCATGTCCAGCCTCAGAATTTTTACTTTAAAATAGTCTCAAGACTACACTGCTGCTCAAGACCAACCTGAACTGCATAGCGAGACCTTGTCTCAAAAAGAAAAAAAAAAAAAAAAAAAGGAGAGACCACACTGTCAATTCTACTCTTACCCTTGTTTTTCCCTTCTAGGCTGTTTGCTGCTAAACCCCTAGCTCAGCAGTTCTCAACCTGTGGGTCACGACCCCGGCGGGAGTCGAATGACCAAAACACAGGGGTCCCCTAAAGCCTTTGGAAAATACATATTTAAACCCATGCTATGCCATGGTGAAATGTTATTTACTGGAATTAGTAATAAATATTTCTCAACATATAATTTTTTGGTTTGGGGTCACTACAACATGAGGAACTGTATTGCAGGGTCACAGCATTAGAAAGGTTGAGAATCACTGTCCTAGAGTGTTATACATCTAGTGAGGAATTAGGTCCATCCTGTTATCTGGTAAAGTGGGTTGTGGATTTTCTTCCAACTCACAAATTCGATAGACTTCTGCCTTCAAGGAAACAGCAGCATTAATTGGGTGTCACATCTGTGAACTTCAAATACAGACAAATCACTTCCTAAGAGAGCCCCACAAATGGGTAATTTGATGGGATTCTAGGAGGGCACATCTCAGATCAACTGTCCAGAGGACATACTCAGGACTGCATAGGCGCCTGCTCCTCCAGACCGTGGGCCCTTCATCCTTGGGCACCTGCCCTCCCTTCTGAGTCTTCACTCCTTTGACTCTGCTTAATGCATGGACCTATCCTCCCAATGATGTGTCCTGGAATGCTTTTGTATGACAAGAGTGGAGGGATCTACTTTATAAAGAAAGTGAGTTGAAAGGGACTTCCTCGGGCTGCATTCAGTGACAAAGAGCAATTACTTGTCCAGCCAAATTGGCTACAATGACGAGTTAATGTCTCACACATTTGCAGCAACGTGAAGCTTAGGAGGCTGGTTTGCCGGGATCAGACTTTGGGATGAGTTAGGGTAGGTTAAAGTTTCTTCCACTTGAAGTGGTTGGAGTGTAAACATCCCAGTTCATCTGAAGTCCTCAGGAGAGTACTGTCACCACAGACTATACTGGAAGGATGACTTTCACTATGTAGATTGGCACGTCACGCACATTCACACACTTGAAAGGTTATATAAAAAAATTTTTTTAAAAAGGTTATGTAAAAGTGTTTTGCTCCTAAATTCAAGAACCTACTAGCTGCACATTCTTAGTTACAATTTGAGTTTTTCAAAGTAGATATATTTATTAGTTAAACTCAAACACCTGCACGCATATCTAGGAACACCTAGCTTCGTCCTGCTTAGCGTTTTGTCCCATGCCTAGTTTTCTTATTCAGAAATATTCTATTATTTCTGAAAGAGTTGAGACCACCACGTGTAAAACAGCTTGCCTGCCCACCGCTAGCCTTTTTTCAGTCCTTTAAACGTTTTTAAATAAATAAATTTTTTCACGCTTCCCTGGAATATGAGCTGAGTGACAGGATGAGTACTGCCAGGGCGCACTCACTGTCAGGCATACAGTAGACATTCAATAGACGAAGTGACTGTCTCTGGAATTCTAACATGCTGTGCAGAAATAGAGAAACAGGGTTGGAAAGGACCCTGACTGGGAGGAAGGAAGAGGACTTTTTTGGATAAAGAAGCTAACACCGGTTCAAGAAAAATCTCGCCCAAGGTAAGACTACAGGGCACGCAGGCTGCAGGAGCAGCTGAGCCCGGGCTATCTCCCAGCCAGGCTCCAGGTTGGGTCCAGCCCCTGCAAGGGGGAGACCTTAGAGAGGAAACCCAGGTCTTCAAGGGTTGCTCGTCGCTAAAGATGTCTGGGGGCAGAGGCGCGAGGTCTACGCGGGGGGCGCAAGTGACTAACGAGGAACAGAGCGTGTCCAGGAGCGAGTTAAGGTCTGCCCAGGGCTCTAGAAGGACTTGGTACAGCGGACCATAGGCCTTAAAATTCGGCTCGGATGAAAAAGACAAGGGCTCAGTTTCCGGGGACGTTTTCTGCGGCGCACTCCCTGCCCCTTCCGGCCCGGACCGCCCGCCCTCTGCGGCCCCCACGTGTGTTCTGGCCGGAGTTGGGTCTTGAGAGGCGTCGTTCCCGGGTGGGAGCTCGCGGAGTCTGGGGCGCGGAGGTCCTCCGTGGCCTCTAGGACGGCACCATGGTAGGCACCGTCCCGCCTCCCTGGCCTCTGGGTTGGCTCCCCCGGGCTGCGCTGGGGACGGAGTGTGAGAAGTCTCGGAACCCGGCGTGGGCGCTCGTCCACGCGGGTCGGGCGGATGCAGGTCCCGGGCCCCCGTGCCCGTCACAAGCCGGCCTGTGCCCTGCGGCCAGGCTGCCCCGCACGGCCCCCTCCGGGCGAGCCCTGCTCCGCCTGCCCCAGCCCGGCGCGGTGGGGAGCAGGAGGAGCTCGGGAGGCGCTCGGGGCGCCGCCCGGCACCGGGCAGCTCTGCGGGTGCGTCGGGCCGCGTAGCATCCACAGCGGAGCGTGGAGATTGGCAGAGTACAAAGCAGGGAGTGGAGAAAATAACGCGGGCTATAGTCCGTGAAAGCCTTGAACCTGTAACTTCCAGGGCTTAGCTTCCGTGGTCTGGAGGGGGGATTCTTACCCATGCCTACCTTGCTGGCTGACAGACGGGCTCTTGGGAGGTTTTATTAGTAACATTTGTGTGTTCTGTGCCCAGACCTTGGCTTGTGAAGCAGTGTTTCTTCTGTGAGATAAAGTACTCTGGGAGTTGTATAAGCTGAGTGACAAGTGACACACCATAGTATCTAAGAAATTCAGACGTTTTTTACATCCAGTATTAACCTGTATCTGTGGTGGAATGGCTTACTTGTCAAAGGCTTGCTTTAAACAGGGATTTAAGCAAAGAGTTGCTTTTTGTATTTTTTCTTGCTCTGTAGTCTGTCCACCTGCTTATTTTTAGTGTCAGGCCAACTTTCCTATAGGAGCAGTAATTTAAATAGAAATAAACTCATCTTGTCAAGCAGACCTGAGCTAGTTTTACTGCTTCACAGATTAACATTTTTCTCCCTAGTGAAGCATTTTTTAAATTTCTCATATGTTGTACTAAAAAATATGAACATATTTTGATGTATGGGAAGTCTTATGTATATATTTCTGTGTTTCATAAATAAAGTACAAGGAATCATAAACACTTGAGTCAGGATAGAAGTTCAGTTTCTTTGTACTTTCTTTGTACTAAGTCTTGAAAATTCCTTAACTGTGAGGACGTTTTCACATGCCAAACATGTCAAACTTTTTTCTAGTGAAAGGTTTTAGTCTCCAGGGCCTGGCGGGATGGCTCAGTGGTCTAAAGTGCCTGCTTGGGAAGGCTTGGGTGGCTTCAGGGACCACAGTTCAATTCCCAGCACCACATGCTGCGCCAGCCCTGCCCTCAGGGCGGGCTGAGCCAGCCATAAAAAATGAGTGAATAAACAAATAAAGGTTCTGAAACAAGAAAAAAAAATAAATAAAATTTAAAAAAAAGAGAAAGGTTTTAGTCTTTAACGGTACTTTTTTTTTTTTTTTTGTAGATGTAGATACATTGCTGAAACCTCCCAGCTGTGTCACTTCAGTTGTTCACTTTGCCTTTTTCATAGGGTTTCTGAACTTTTTCATCGTTTCAAAGCTTTTTTTCTTGTTTGGATCTTTAGGTTCAAGATCACCTGTAGAAAGAGTGCACCTTTGCCTTGTTTTCTTGGCCTTGCATTAGTTACGATGCACTCCTGTGTAACAAGTTACCCTCAAATTGAGTGGCTTCACACAGCAGCATTTGTTATCTCAGCTGTGTGAGTTGGGAGCCAAGTGTTTGTTGACCATGCTCTGTTTTTCAGTCCAGCTATCGTGTAGCTCCAGGGTACGCATGGGAAGGACTCATTTTCAAGTTCACTCACATGCTTCTTGGTCAGATTGAGCTCTTCCTGAACTGCTGGACCTAGAGCCTCAGTTCTTTATTGAGTGCTGCCTGGAACTGTCTCTTGGATGTTCAGCACATGGGCTTCTCCAGAGGGTGGCTTGCTGCATGAGGCCTGGTTTCCATCAGAGGAACCAAATGAAAAAACGAAAGGGAGGGAGGGAAGGAGGGAGGGCAGTCCAGCTTCTACACCTAATTTTGGAATTGGCTTTACCCAGTGTCATTCACTGAGAGTGAGTTAGTAGTTCTATCCCACACTCGGAGGAGATTATACAGGGGTGTGAGTGTCTGGCATTGGGCTCCCTTGTATGCCACCTTTGTGGCAGTTGGCCCCACACTGCAAAAGCTTTTATTTGGTTTCTCTTAGTAGACTGTGAAGAATTGTTAGCCCTCTCCCCATTTGTCCCTTCACTCCATACCCCCATGCATAGATAAAAAAAATATATATATATCTACTATGTTTTTATGATGCTTAGTGAGTATCTATGAAGGAATGCATGTGTGAATGAGGAATGGTGGCCATTTTAATTCTGCCCAGAGAGCTTTAAAAAAGATGTGATTTTGAGCTGGATTGTACCAGTGGACAACAGCAGGAAAGGATTTTCCCAAAAATGACTCAAGAAGTGAGGAGCTGGAGGGCCAGGGAGATAGCTCAGTGGAATAAGTGCTTTTGTGGCAAGCGCAACGTCCTGAGTTCAATCCCTGGTACTCGAAAAAAACAAAAGAAGAAGTTAGGAGCTGAGTGTGGTAACCCACACTTGTAATCCCAGCACTCAGGAGGCTGAGGCAGGAGGATCACTGAGTTCAAGGCCACCCAAGGTTGCATAGTAAGTTTGAGTTGAGCCTGAACTACACAGTAAAACCCCATCTTAAAGAAAATCAGAACAAAAGTTAGGAATGGAATGCTGTGTTCTTAATTTCAGTAGGAGTAGATGGGAAATCTTTTGTGGGAGGATATGAGAAATTACACTAGAGAAGCAAGTACATGGATTTCTCTACTGAAGATTTCAAAGCTAGCAGAACTCTTTCAGTAGAAAGGGATTTTGCCGGATGAGTGTTATAGGAAGAGACTCTCCATGATTTGGGAAAAGGACTGCAAAGGAGAACGCAGTGGACATACTGAGCACAAGGGCTAAATTAATGTAAATGGCAGTAGTTCTTCAAGAGAAGATTCTATAGACATGACTTTTTTAAGGATTAGACAGTGGAGGCTGCCAGCTGTTGCCTAATACATTTTTTCCTGTAGCAGTGGGCTTTCTTTTTCAGAGATTATTATTGCATCTATGTTTCTGTATAAATACTATGACTTAGTTTTGTTAAGTGGGAGGTGAACAAAAGAATCTGCAACTTCCCAGATAATATTCTTCTTGAAGGGAGGGAGTTTGCCTTCGGATACTTTCTTTTCTGTTCTCACAGGCTGGAGATTATCCCCAGTATTAGGCCATATTTACTGTTAGAAGCTGTCTCCCAGCCCTGGGTCTATAAGGACCTTGGCAAGGGGCCTCCAGCTCCTACCTTTTGCTAAAAGTAGGAGAACTAAGCTTCATCTAGGTTCACTTGTTGTTACCTGAGATTTCCATTACAGGGAGCCATAGCTGATCCTTAAGTAAAGTAAATGGAATAAGGTAGATACTTGTGAATAAATTTTTAAAAAGAAAAAAATTAAGATACCTAGTTTGAACTTCATTCCGTGATTTAAGGCTTATATGGGTGAATCTTTCGTGCCTATTTGGATTTGCTGATTTTGAGAGGTGTTCTAGTACTGCTTTTGTTCTTAAATTCTAGATAATAAGCCCAGCCCTGACCTTGCTCACTGACTGCCCATTGTCTCCCATGTGCCACTTCCGTGATTAGACTCTCGTCAGTAGCTTACATCTGCCTTCCTAATCGTCACAGTAACACAGATTTCCACCAGAATTTGGAACAGTTGAAGAGCTGCGTTTGTTGGCTCTCCCTGTCTTTTATTGTGTTAGTATTTCTGACTCACTGTATTATTGGTCTTAAAATGTTTTTTTTTTTTTTTTTTTTTTTGGTGGGACCAGGGTTCGAACTCATGACTTGCACTTGCCCAGCAGGCACTTGTGCCTTGGAGCTATCTCCCCAGCCCCTTTAAAATGTATTTCTAAAACCAATTTTATGAGTCGTCATGTAGTATATTGATTATATGTGTTGTATTTTAGCCTAAAGCACCAAAGGGAAAAAGCACAGGACGAGAAAAAAAAATCATCCATCCATATAGTAGAAAAGCAGGTCAAATTACAAGAGAGGCCCACAAACAAGAAAAGAAGGAAAAGTAAGTATCTTTTCGCCACTTGCATTATGCATTGATGGAAAGCCCTCGTGCCCATTTATCCTTCAGACAGGCTCTTTTCTTTTTCTCTCTTCCTTTAGCCAATGTTAGATAAGTACGTTCTATAATAAGGAAAAATGGAACACCTCTACTTTTATAGAGCTTAAGCCAGATGAGTAAATTTAAATGTGATGAGTAAGCAAAGAAAAATTAGTAAGGATTATGGGATGGGGAGAGTGGGAGATTCTACTAGAATTGTCTCTGGAGGCATCTCAGAAAGTTACAGAGAGCTGAGAAATGTGAGGGAGGCCACTGTGCTGTCACGTGCTGGGCCTGTGTGGTGCCTGTGCTCTGTAGGAGATAAAGGACAACAGGAGATTGTTGTTCTGTTGAGTCTCCCATTCCCACTCAGAGCATAAGTTAACGATGTCAAAGATGACAGAGCGGTCAGCACCTGTGTTTTTTCAGAGATCACCTAACATGTACCAATGGCATGGGAAAGCAGCTGAGGAGTTCAGAAGGTTTCAAGCAGGCAGAGATTAAAAAGGAGGAGGAACCACAAGTGAGATTGCTTAGTTCATGGTTTTTACTTGTGATGTTGGGCTTAGGATGTTTATATATTTTCAGATAAATTCAGAGTTTTACATGCTGATTATAGCATCAGCATTATAGAAACATTATGGAAGACAAAACCAGAATAACATGCAAATCTCATGAAACCTAAAGTTCTGTTATTGGTCAAGGCTTCTGTTTCAATAAGGGGTTGATAGTAGTTTTCCTGCTTGAGTGGTACTCTAAACTAGCAGGATTTCCCTTTTTTCTCATCTATTTTTAAAGAAGCCACCATCATAATAGAAGTCATGATATCAGAACCAAACACAGTTTTAGTTGGGTAACATATTCGGTGGTTGTGAAACCATAGGCTTAGTCTTATGTTAACCATTTTGTGAGTAACAGCATCTACGATCACAAATTGTACTTTGTTTTTTTAAGTATTTACTACAGGGTCTCACTGTGTGGATTGGACTTGTAGTGATCCTGCTGTTTCAGCCTCCCAAGTGCTGGGTAACAGGTGCGCACCACAATGCCCAGTCTCAGTTGCTGACTCAGTGTGCCCCTGGGGCGGGGCTGGCACAGCATGCTGAGGATCGAACCTCAGATGCTGCACTCTGCCTAAGTAGGCGCTTTATTCCGCTGAGCTATCTGGCTGGGTCATGAAATATACTTTAAGTGGAAGCATGGTCACAAATAGCATCTTAATATGCTGTTGACTGACTCCCTGCTGTAAACCAATACTTCCAATAAGACAGAAATGCTGCATTACGTATTTTCAAAAGATGTTTGGTGACAGCCCACCCAGTCAGTTGGAACAGCTTTTCATAGATGATTCCAAAGGTAGCAGTAGGACTTAAATTTGAACTTCACATACATGTGGCTTTTTAGAAATAAATAGCAGTTGACAGACATTAGTGATTCCTAAGAAATTATACTGTAGTTGGTTAGTTTAGAACAAAAGCAGTTTCTGGCTCTGAAATCCAGTTAGCACTTAACTGGATGCCTCAGGCTCAGCCTCCCCAGGCTGTGCTCTGTGTATTGCCTAGGGCTGCATCCACTGCAGAACTTAAGACAGATAGAGATGGACTTTGCTCTCTCAGCTGTTAGCAGACTTCGGGTCTGGCTGTTAGACTTTGCTGGAGCAGGAAGGATGGACAGTGGAGTTTTGTTTATTGTTATGTTCCCAGGGCCTACCCTGAACTCTGGTGAAGATTACATAACCATTGATCTCTTGAAGTAACAAGAAGATCAATAGTAGGAGATGTGTTACCTACACTGCTTTCTTTGTCATAATTCTTTTCAAATTCATAAAAAATATTCATACTTTGCATTTTGAAGGCTAAAAGATGATAGTACATTTTGGCTGGTAGCACTTTATTTTTGAGAGCGTTCATTACTCTTTTGTGCATAAACTGTATTAGGGAACCCACAGTTTTAATCTAATCAAGATTCCATTTAAATTTTCAAAGCTGGTTTTCTGAGCTTTTTTCATCATTGAAGAGCTAAGAAGTACTCTAATAACATTTTGTTCCAGTGATTTGAAAGAAGAGCAGTGTTCCATATATTTTTGCTTTTACAGTTAATTTTATAAGTGTAAAAGAATGCTCTTGGGATTTAAGTTCTTTGAGGAGTTTTTTCCTTTTATTGTTTTGTGACAGGTTTCTAAAACTTGCTTTGGAAATTTGATAACATATATACAAATTTTCTTCTAAGGTTGAAAAATGAAAAGGCCTTACGTCTCAACCTTATTGGTAAGTGGGTTTACTTATTTAAAATTCTGATGTAGTGCATTATTCTACTAAATTTTTTTTAGGTCTCCTAGTGAAATACTCACTTTGTCAAAGTAATATTTCTTCACACATAATTGACACAACAAAATGAAGTAAATCATTAAACTCTGAAACTAAATAATGTCAAAGATAGCTAGTTTTAAGGCTGAGATTCAAAGCTAGTGACTGTGAGGTCTTAGTAAAGCTAAAGCTAGTTGAAGCTTCCTCTCAAATTCTTCATTAGGTAAGAATATAGTAATTCTAAGCCGGATATGTTTATACTGGCTAGGGTCGTTTTTTTGACCTGTATTATTGAGAAATTTAACTGAAAATTACTCCCATGGTCATCTTTGCTCACAGGATGCATGGTCTTTGCTAGTAATAGCTTGTGTAGTATCTGCCAGCAACCTTATGCTTAATGTATTTAATATTGTGGCCCTGGTCAGATTATTTAGAGTTCACCCAAAAGTTTCCTTATCACATGGCAGTAAATTCTGGTTGATGCTTGATACTCAGAAAGTCAATGATGTTAAGCTCAAGTACCTATGTTATAGATGGATAGTATCATTAGGCTTTTCTTCTGGAGGGTTAAGAATATAAGTTTACAGACCAAAACTTGGAGAAAAAGAAGGGATACAAGGATAGTAAATATTTTGGCCCTAGGCCTTCAAGGTTAGTGAGGACTCAGGACAGAGAGAACCTGTACTGTAACATCCTATAACTCAGTGGTGTCCCAAATTTTCTGTTCAAGGACATTATGGGGCTACAGAGGAAAGGGACTGAAGATGTATAGTGTGCCTAAGGAGAGTCACTTAGAGAGAAAACATTCTCTCAGGCTTTAGTAGAGAGCAAACTGGTCAAGCAGTGGCCATGACTCATCCAGATGGCTGACACCAACAATAGTTCTACAAAGCACTGTACATGGTTACAAACTAAATCTTGAGGTGATTTGACTGACCTTGGGAGATACAAAAGTTGCATGTTTTGCTATACATAAACTTGCCCTCAACCACCCAGCAGAAAAGTTTAACCACAAGGCATAAAGTGGAAAGCCAGATTAGAGTGCTGAGCTGTAAAAGGCTAAAAATCAACAGCTTCCAACACTGCCAGTTTTATGAATAACCCACTGTGATTATCAAACATTGGATTATGTATACAACTATTTTCTCTTTGTTCAATGAGAAAAAATTTTTTCTTACCAAAAACGATTAGAAAATTTATAATGTCTACACCCTGTGCTCAGTATAACTAATAGGAGGACAACAATATGCATTGTATCAAATTTTGGAACTGTACTACTAACGTGTTTTGAAACTATCATATTGTTATTTCTTATTGAATCTAATAAAAATTAAAAAATTTCACTGTGTTTTAGGCACAGTGATGCTGAGAATTATGAATCTCTTTGGGTAGAGGATGACTTACAATGCTAATATATTTTTGTTCTTGTAGCTGAAAAACTACAGTGGTTTCAAAATCAGCTGGATCCCCAAAAACTGAAATATTCAAAGAAAGATGCTTGTGAATTAATTGAAAGGTAAATAGTGGGCACATGATGAGAAAGGATCCGAAAGGGTAATTCTTCATCCTGGCTCTTGGGAGATGTTTAACACTCTACTCTGTATTTGCTGAAGAGCGAATATGCTTTCTTTTCAGAAAGACTGGGGACTTATCTACTGGCTTGACCTGTGTAGTGAGTTTGTAATCTTTCTGCACCTGAGTGATGACTAAGTTTTTTGGGGATCAGGAAAGACTTCCTGCCGAAGTGTCCTTTAGCCTGTCACACCCAGCTAGAGGTTGGTTAGCAGATTGTGGTCAGGTCATTTGAAGAGTCACTGGCATGAGAAAGCTGTGTATGTGTGAAAGGCTCAGGTAAGAGCAAAAATGACATGCCCAGTGACCTACCAGGCGTTTACATGGCTGATTAGCAAGTGCAGGGAGGACATTGGCAAGTATAGTAATTGGCAATGAGCTGGTGGACGATCGTAGGTGTCAGCGTAAGAGTTTGGGTCCTACCCAGAGACATCAGAGGCCTGAGAGCCTTTGACAGCCGGCCCCTAAGATGAGTATATTTAAACTTCAGGAAAGTCACAGTGTTGAGAATGAGGAAAGCGGCCTGTGAAGCGGCCAGGGCTCAGGCCACGAGACTTGCAAGGTTCCTCTAGCAGCCCAGGCAAAAAGTGAGGAGCCAGGTGAAGAGAAATACTGTCTCGCCGGGCGTGGTGGCTCACGCCTGTAATCCCAGCACTCGGGAGGCTGAGGCAGGAGGATCGCTGTGAGTTTGAGACCAGCCTGGGCTACAAAAGTGAGCTCAGGGCCAGCCTGAACTGCATAGTGAGACCCTGTCTCAAAAAGACAAAAAAAAAAAAAGAAATACTGTCTCTTCCTTTAGTGAAAACTTAAGCATAGAGTGCAGGGGAGAGGGCAGTCAAGGAGCACATGTATAAGCCTCACCTGTCAACTAGATAATGGTCCTGTTTCCAAGGTAGGCAGCCCAAAAGGTGGAGCAGGTTGGTGAAGCCCACAGGGGACATCAACATGGAGAGGCCTGCTAGGGGGCTGAAGGGAGGGTCCTCAGGTGAGCATACAGCAGGCCGTGTGGCCACTGGGGTTCAGATAGTGGTCAGGTTACCTGGGGAAGGTGGGAAGAAGTCTGAGAGTTATAGAACAAAGTTAAGCTTTAAGTGAACTGACAATGGGTGACTCAAATGATTTTCATACATTTCAGGTATTTAAATCGGTTCAGCAGTGAGCTGGAACAGATCGAGTTACACAACAGTATCAAGGACAGGCAGGGAAGGCGACACCATTCCCGGGAGACCGTCATCAGGCAGACGATGGAGCGCGAGCGGCAGCAGTACCACGGCTACGGCTTCGGTGTGTGCTCCATGTGCTTTTTCCTCTGTTCATTTAGCTTCGTTCTTCTCTTGTTTTTTTGAACTCAGGTCCTTGCGTTTGCCAGGCAAGCGCTTACTCACTGCGCTCTCTCCCCAGCCCCTTTAATTCTTGGCATTTCCTTTCCTAACTTGGATTCATTCCCCGCCGCATGTTCACCAAAAAACCATTTTGAAGCAGTGACTGACACAGTTTTCTCCTGTCATATAATAGTTCTACTTTTCAGTGTGTACCTAATTTTTATGGACTCGTTACTTACTAATCTTTAACCATGTCTCTGTTTCTTTAGACACTTGTCATTTTTGTTCTACTTCATTATAATCATTCTTGAAAAACTTTAGACATCAAGATTATTTTCTTAGCACTGTAGCATGTTAAATTCCTTAAAAGAAATGTATTACAGTTGGCAATGTCATCTGAAGAAAGAAAACCACTTAGTAGGAAAGGACACCAGGACATAGTCACAAACTGGTAGCTACCCCAACCTACATGGCCTGCCAACAGTGTTTGATTAGTTTACTAGTCGTCATTAAAAAGAAAGCAGCCTGGTGTTTTTAACTGAAAAGTACGGATTTCCTGTGTCCTTTAAAAAAGATGATCCAGCTGCATGATCTCCTTACGTTTGTCCTGGTCTGGCCCCTTCTTTCATTCACGTGTCTGACGTGGTCCCTGTGGGCATTTGCGTCATGGAGAGAATATATTAAAAGAAATATTTAGGAAAAAAATTTTTTAAGTAAAATAAAAAAATATTTAGAAGCAAAACTAAATTTTTTCAAGTTTTATTAAAAGCAGTGTGAAAGTATTGGACCTAAAGAAAGTCTGGGCTGTACTAGGGAACTCCGCAGTCGATGGCAGCTGCTTTTCCTTCCTGTGAGTTTGGTAACTGTAAAAGCAACTGAGAGCTTCTGTATAACTGAAGGAAAATTATATAACACAATTTAAGTCCTGCTGTCTTTAAAATTATGATAAAATATAGTATACCTACTCAGATTGTTAAAAACTTCAGTTGATATTTAATTTATGAAAGAGCCCAACACAATACATAATAGGAGAGGGTGACAAGAAAGCTTCAAACAGTTCTGTGTCCTTGTTCACCCAAGGTTTACCTTCTAAGAGTATAAATTTGAATTTGTGGGCTTGATTTTCTTGTACTTACTCCTTTGGAACCCATTTAGTTAGACTTCGTCTCTACCACTCACCAAAAGTCCTTGGCCTGAGGGCCTTCAAGGTGTTAAGCAAGCAGTCACCCCACTGGGCACAAATTCTCAGTCACTCCTTTACAGGGTTTGGGGCAGACACCAGCTCAGGTGCCCTTTGAAGGTCAGTGCGGTGTGCACGAGCCTGGACCCCCATGCACCTGCCCGAGTGGTGGCAGCTTTGGAAGCTGGACTCTGCTCAGTTGCTGTTGTCTGCTGAGTCACATTGCTTCACACACGGAGTTTTGAGGACAGGTTTGGTTTTGCTCTCAGCTTTCAGAGCCTTCAGTCTGTAGTATGCTGGCTCCAAGGCAGGAAGGGCTGCCATGGGAAAAGTTGCTCATGTCATGGCAGAGGGCAGCGGGAGAAGCATGGGAGAGGCTCGCTTGCAGGTGCTGCCCCCTCCTAGCAGCAGTTTGGGGCATTCCTAATCCAGTCACCTCAGAACACATGAGATTTGGGGGCCATTGTAGACCTAAACCATAACATCTTCCTGTTGATAAACTGCATGTTGGCCTATATCCCTATCCTAGAGGGTGTGTTTTCTATTTATACCCACCCTCAAGTTAATCTTACTCCGTCTTACGGCTTTAAAAACAACTGACAGCGTCCACTGCCAACGTCTGAGTTTGTCCCCTTAGATTCAGACTTGAATTATCAAACTTGAGTTTCTTTTTCTCCTAAAACTTGCTCCTCACTAACTTTCCTTCTGAGGAAACGGCACCTGCACTTTTGCTCAGATCTGAAACCCTGGAGTCACTTTCATAGTCCACATTCCGCCCATCGGCAAAATGCATTTAGAATGTGATGGCTTTCACTTCTTCCGTCCTCTCTCCAGCACAAGCTGTCTGCATCTCAGCTTACCAGACTGAGTTCAGTAATAATTAACAGTACAATCAAGTACAGTGCATGTCTGTGACCGGTACAGCTCTGTAGCTCACCCGGGCTCCTTCCGGCAGCTCTGCCAGTGTTCCTTCCAGAATCAAGCAGTGTGTCTGCCTTATTCATGAGGGTAGAGAGATGTGGGAACAAGTCACTAATTTTGTTTGAGAAGAGTAAATAAGAGTATCCCCCCTGTGATAGAGCTATTTCAGGCTCATTTTATTAGGTTTCCTTTTTAAAATTTCTTCTGTGCTTAACGTACGCCTTATTGAATATCCAGTCCTTCATTGTCTTTATGTTTTAAAGTTCTTAGAAGGGCCGGCATGCAGATGTGCCACCTCTGTGCCACCTCTGCGCCACCTCAGGACTGCTTCCACAGCGGGCTCAGGCTCATCGCTTACAATAGGTTTTCCAATCGTGCTAAGAAGAGAAATACTTGTTTTAATATACTTTTAAATTAAGTTTTGGCACTCTTTAGGTGCTTTACGGTAAGGTATTGCTTGAAAATAGTTATACGTTCACCAAGAGAAAGTACAAAACACCCTGACATGTATTGTTTTATTTCACAAATGTTTTCCTAGAGTTTATTTCAATAACTTTCGTGAGTCACCTTTTTAAACTCTGTGGTTGCCAGACTTTTTATGCTAAGTGTAGCAGGGCTTCATAGTTTTCCTTTGGATATTCATTGTGTTACTTGTTTTTGAAACAGTAAGTGAAGAATTATAAAGTGATACAAGGTACAAGTTGCCAATGGCTGTAAAATATTTTCTTTCCCAGAGATTCCAGACATTCTACATGCAAGCAGTCTGAAAACTTTTAGGTAAGTGTCCCTTTTATGTTTCCTGGAAGTTGTATATGAAATGGATGAGGCATAAGCTTGCTTTTTATGTAGACATTAGCGATGAAAAAAATCAGTTTTTTAGCCATTTAGACAGTAGAAGAATTTTCCACAGTTGCATTTATTTGGAACACCTATATACTGAAATAAAGATAAAGCACACTCGTTTTTTTTTTTTTTTTTTTTTTTCAAATTGTTTAAAAATAATTTAGTATTGTAAAGGTCTTGCTATTCCTTCTCCATTCTTTTCCTTTTTATTTAAGAGATAAAAGTAACAGCTGCAAACTTGATGGCTCAATGACACCCCTGATTGTTCTGCAGCGCCCTCTTGTGGAGTCTATGGGTAACAAAGTGAGGAAGAAGCCTTCAGTCAGTTTTAATACCTTGGTCCAGTGGTCTCTGGTTGTACCCAGTAGCCACAGAGTCCCCTGCAGTTAGGGATTTAGATTTTTAGTTTTGAGCATAGGTTCTCTGTTTTTAGGGCCTTTTACTAATCATTTTGTCCCTAACTAGACCATGTTAAGGGATCTGAAGATATTTAAAATTAGCCTCAATCAAATATAAAATGTATTCCTTATTTCTGAAACAAGATATGTTCTGCCTCTTCCAAATATAGGCGGACATAAGAGAAGAGATGGCCATGGTCTGTTAATGTTGCTAGATACTTTGGTTCTCAAGACTCTTCTTGTTGGTCCAAAAGTACTTAAGCATAAATTACCACAGAACTTACTGAAGTTGAAAACTTGGACAGTTCCTATTACAAAAATAACAGTGATTTGATTATGGAATCTATTACAATGTATCATTGGGCATTTTCTATTGCAGTGTATCATGTGACATTTTGGTGGATTTTTGAGGGCAAGACAGTGCCATCTTTTGGGAGTTCATGTCACATGGAGATGTTCAAGTCAAGGAGAGCAGAGGAAAGGAGCAGAGCTTTGTCATCTTTTCTGCCCAGTATTTTCCTATTTACTTTTGAAGTTTTGAATATGTGAGATAGGCTGTGCAGGCGTTGCTACTGTAGTGCAGATAGAGAGGAATGTGGTAGGCGTAGAAAAGGAAAGCCAGGCTTCTTAGGCTGTTTGTTTTTTCTAGTTCAGTTGTAGTTATTTCAAGTGTACTTACTGTCTGTTGTAAAATTATAAAGTTGCTGCTTTCAGTTTTGCAAATTGACTGTCTGCTGCTTTTTCACCTCAACTCCTACCAACACCATATTCTTTGTTTTGTCTAGAGAATGGGATTTGGATCTAAAGAAATTACCAAACATTAAAATGAGAAAACTTTGTGCTGATGATGCAGTTGCTAAGAAGCACAAGAAGAACACTCAAAATTTAACTATTGACAAAGATTTAGGGCAGCTGGAGCTCAAGGGAGAATCAAGTAACTCTGATGAAGAAATGACTCCTGTGGCCTGATTACCCTTGATTTGAAAATCAGTAACATGAGAGCTTTAAGTCACACTCATCACTCATGAAAACTAATTGTCTAGTATTTGCTATTTAACTTATTCTTTCATAATGTGAATTACATGTGCAGCTTCAAAGACAATGTAATTTTTATTTAAATGTGAAAGTTTCTTTCATTTATATTAAGTTGTGAAAATCGAAGGTGTATTTAGTTTTCCATTACTGTAACAGACTAGCGGCTTGGTAACTTATAAAGATGTGGACTTGGCTCATGGCTTTGGAGGCTGAAAGTCTAGGCAGCCCCTGCCAGCCCTGGCAAGGCCCCCTCCTGCTTCTGTACTCCAGTGCCTGGTCTCATAGTGGTGGGAAGCACCAGAGAGGGGGCGACTGTATGGCAAGAATGGAAGCCAGAGAACAGAAGGGACCAGTGATGACATCTCTTTAGGATCCAAGAGAATTTAACGATTTCAGATTAGCTTCATTTGGTTGTTATATTATTTTCTGCTTTCTCATTGTGAAAAGTGACAAGTTTTATTCAGACCTAAAAGTTAAGAAAGCCAGTGATAATTGCTACTTTTTCTTCTAACATATATTAGTTAAATTAATGTATCATACAATATTTCAAATGTCCTGACAAACATAAATATTCCAGAAGTTTGTTCCTTAAAGAACTTATTAATGCTAATGTGTTTTAGTCTATCTTAACAGATACAAGTGTTCAAGTATTTTCAAGAAAAGGGAAAACAGTGTGCTATATGAGGTTAGGTATTGAATAAATTGTTAACAATTTGAATAAAGTGTTACAACTTTTATACTTCTAAAAATTAAAAATAAAATGTATTTCTATAATTTTACTTATAGTTCCAATTTAATTTTCAATAACTGATGCTGATTAGCCTAAGTAATATGTGTAAACATGTGGTTTTATGATCAGCATGATAGTTATTGGCAAGTGTCCTCTGTATGTTCACTCAGAGTTACAAATATCTGTGGAAATTTAGTCATACGGCACTACAGCAAAGACACAGGGAATGATTTTAATTTTTTTTTAAACTTTTATTATGTATTTTGCTACCAGATCTTGCTATGCAGCTCAGACTCATAGCGATCCACCTATCTCAGCCTCCCTTAGTGCTGCCATTATAAGCATATGCCATCATTAGGGACCGGCATAGCATGTGGCAGCAGGGATAGAATCTGGATCCTTGAGCTTGCCAGGCAGGCACTTAGACCACTGAGCTACCTCCCTAGCCCTGTGAATGATTTTATCTGGTCTGATATTCATACATGTGTTTTGTTTTGTTTTAGTTTTTTGGTATCAAGGATTGAACTGATGACCTGACTCTTGCCAGGCAGGTGCTTATACCCCAGCTCTGGTCTGTTACTGATTTACCTGTTGAGGTGGGCTGACCGGTGATCCTGTTTAAGCTAGTAAACACGACCAATCCCATCTGATCTCAAAAGCTAAGTGGGGTTAGGCCTGGTTAGTACTTGGATGGGAGAGTGGGATAGTAAGAGAAATATGTTTCTAAATTCAGATCAACAGCTGAACATGGTGTGCATGTTGTCCCAACACACAGGAGGCTGAGCTAGCAGGTTTATTGAGTTCAAGGCCAACCTGGGGTACAAAGTAAGCTCAAGGCCAGCCTGAATAACTAGCGAAATCATGTCTCAAAAAGACCAGATAAATAAATCAGATCAGCTAACTCTGATAGCTGTGTTCTCTGCTTGTAGTAATATGAATTACTTTGTTGCTTAATTGATATAACTTTCCCTTTTGAATTATGCAACTTCATATTTTTTTCTATATTTTTAATTGATATGTTTGTGACATATTTTGAGTTTCTCAAATTGTGTCTTATTTCACTTAGCATTGTGATATCAAGATCGATTTTCCTACAAGCTCAAGTTTTGTCTTTCTTTATGACTTTATGAGTGTTATAAGTAATACTCCATTCTGTGTATATACACCACATTTTCTTTGTCCATTTGTCTATTTATAGGTAGCATGGCTGCTCCCATATTGTAGGTAATGTCAATTATTATTATTATTATTATTATAATCCTTTAACTCTTGGAAAAATACTCAGAAGCATAGGTCAAATGGAATGTCTGGTTTTAATATTTTAAAGAATCTCTACATTGATTTCCATAATGGCTGTACTAGCTTACATTCCCACCAGTACCATAGAATGGTACTTTCTTCCATATCCTGACCAGCATTTGTTGCATTTTGAGTTCCTGATAGTTATTTCTGGAGTAAGACAGAATTTCAGAGTTGCTTTGATCTGCACTTCCCTAATGGCTAAAGATGCCAAGCATTGTTCCATGTCCTTACTGGTCCTTACACCCCTTTTGAGAAGTGTATTCATTTCACTTGCCCGTTCTTTAATTGGATCTCTTGAGTTCACTTGTCTTGTTTTTATATATCTTCAATATGATCTATCTGAAGAGTTGCTGGCAATATCTTTTCTATAGGTATGTCTTCACTATGTTGTTTCTTTTTCTGTGTAGCAGCTTTTTAATTTAATACAATCTCATTCATGTTTGTTATTTCTTATGCTTTTGGAGTTCTGTCTAGAAAGACCTTCACATGTTCACTTAGCATTGTGTTTTTTCAAGTGTTTACCCTATTTTATCTCCTGACATTTCAGTTTCTGTTTTATTATCTGGGTCTTTGATCCATTTTGATCTTGGTATAGGTTGAGAGGTATAGATCTCCTTTCTTTATGTGTGTTACCAGTTTTCTCAGCGTCATTTGTTAAAGAGGGTGTCTTTTTCTAGCTTCTTTCTTGTCCCTGTGTTTCAGGAACAGATGATTGGGTAGGCATTCTCTGTTCTACACCAGGTTCAAAAAATTTCTCCTTTAGTTCTTTGCAGTTTTCATTGTCCATCTCTTTCCTGTCTTCAGATAATTGCTTGTCCCGGGAAGTTTGAGAGTTCATGAGGGTCCTCCTTGTATATGTTCTCACTCTGCATAAGCCAGAACAAGTAACATTCGATATAGATTTTCAAAACCAGAAGATTGTTGCCTCATGCCTCTTCTCTGTTTGGAGTGGATTCTCAATACTGCTCAGTGATCTTGTCTCCCTGTAGATTTCGCAAGTCTGAGATAATTACTAGTTCTTGTGAATGTGCACTTGAGTTCTAATGTCCTCAGAATTCCACTGTTGGCTTTTTATATATCTTCAATAAAAATTACTCTTTCCATGAAATGAGAAGAGTAGTATCTTTCTTTTTTTCAAGGACAAATACTCCTACTTGAGTCCTGAACCCTACTCCCTATTTTCTCGGAAGCCTTCATTTTTTTTTTTTTTTTTTTTTTTTTTGCTTAAGTTTTTTTATGTAATTTATCTGGCCAGAAGTTTTCCTGTAAATCTTCCCAGATTCTTTTCTTTCTGTCTCCTACGTCCACTACTTTAATAAGCGTATCGCACTGGTTCCATAGAAGCCAAGTCAATGCATGTCAGGCTGTCTGTACTTTTACACTTTTATCTTATGGACCCACACTGTTTTCCTCAGTAAGTATTTATTTATTTATTTATTTATTTATTTATTTTTAATGCAGGAGCTTTCTTTTTTTTTTTTTTTTGTTTTTTTTTGAGACAGGGTCTCACTATGCAGTTCAGGCTGGCCTTGAGCTCACTTTTGTAGCCCAGGCTGGTCTTGAACTCACACCGATCCTCCTGCCTCAGCCTCCCGAGTGCTGGGATTACAGGAGTGCCCCACCACGCCCGGCTTATTGCAGGAGCTTTCTAACTGGCCTTCCTGCTAGTATTCTAATTGCCCTTGCCTATACTGCTAACAGTTTGGATATAAATAGTCCACTTAGGCAAAGTTTGGGTATAGCTGATCTCTGCCTTGGAAGGATGTGCTGTGGTCTTTCTGAAATGTGGACAGTGTGCTATTACCTTCCGGGTTATGTTCAAGTATGACACTTTTCATCTCAAGTTTTTTAGGGTATTGCTGCAGGGTAGGGTACTTACTGCTTGGACTTTGCATCTCAGCAACAGGGTGCCTTCTTGCTTATGCTGCATCGTCATGCCATTTGGCTGCCTTATCAAGCTGCCACCTCAGGTGACACCTTTGTCCATCTTCACTGTCTTCCTAAGGGCTCCTTTTCTCACTGCCCAGAGCTGTCGGCCTTGCTTTCGCTTGTTTTGTACTCCAGACCTGGGCGCTCCCTGTTCCTCTGCCTGGATCCCTATTCTGAGCCTTCCATGTGGTGAAAGGGCCAGCTTTCTCCTTCAGGTCTGAGTCTAAAAGTGCTCCCAACAGCCATGTCCAATCCGAGGCCCACTTAGTTTTCCTCCTTTTTAAAATGATAGAGTAAAGAACAAAATGTTTTATGTGTGACCCAAGACAGTTCCTTTTCCCTCACAAGGAGGGCAGTGGGAGAGAGGCCACAGAGTGGATGCGGCCAGAACCATGTGTGCTCTTCCCCTCCCACTTCTGGGAAACCCCTTGCTTGTGTCGCCCTGCTCAGCTGTGGGCCATTCCTTGAAACACAATGACAGTGATGAGTGAGGAGGGGGCTGTTATTCAGGGTGTAGGGAGAGGCTGTGAGTGCAGATCCCGACCGCTTGCACAAGCCCTGAGTGTGAACAGTGGCAGAAAGGGCTCTAGGTACCCTGGACTCTGAGAAAGGACATTTTCTCCACTGCTACCAGACTTCTTACATGAGTAGTACCTTCTGGTGTCTTAAGGTTTTAGTCACAAAATTACCCAGATCCGTGCATTTGTTATCTCTGTTTTACTCTGTTTATCTTGAGTAGAAAACTTCCATTGTACTTTTTAAAAAATTCTCCTAAGTGGAGAATCCTCTAGATTTTATTTTCGAAACAACTTTTGAAAATGTGCCTATTTGCCACAGTTTCCCTGGACAGTGAGCACATTTACCATAAGAGAATCAGTGGAACAGTTTAGAAAATACATTAAAAACTGCAAGTGCACCGAGCCACTTTATTTTTTTTTAATTTTAGGGAAGGATCTACAGGATGTTCAGGGTCTCACTACTATGTCAAACTCCTAGTGATCCACCTGCTTACAGCCTCCCAAGAGCTGAGATTCGAAGGGAGTGCCACCACGCCCAGTCTCAATTGCCTTCTCAGTGTGCCCCAGGGGTGGGGTCGACCAGGCCTAGGTATCAAACCCCAGCCCCTGTGCCTATGCCTGCTTACAGGCTCTTTAATCCACTAAGCTATTTGGCCGGTCCTAGCCACTTCATCTTTGACATAGGACACAAGGTCACTGAAGGAAAGATACCTCTTCAATAAATGGTGCTAGAAAAACTGGCTCTCCACATGCCAAAGACTGAACCTAGACCCATATCTCTCACCAGGCATTAAACTAAAGTCAAAATAGATACAAGTTCTGTTAAAACAGAAAAACTGAATCTGCTGGAACGACAATAGGTAGAATATTTAAGCAAAGGCTTTATGAACGGAACCTTGATTGCACAGGAAATAATACACAGAATGAACAAGAATTTCAATCTTTCCCGGCTCTTTCTGAAAGGACTAATATCTGGAAAATAAAAAGAACTAAAAAAGACCAAATTGAAAGACCCAATCAAAAAATGGGCATTTAAAATGAATAGGCACCTATAAGGAAGTAGAAATGGCAGATAAGTACATTAAAAATATGAAAAATGTTCAACACTACTGGTCATTCATGAGATAGAAATTAGAGGCTGGAGAGGTAGCTCAGTAGAATAAGCAATTGCCTGGCAAGCACAAGGTCCTGAGTTCAATCCCTGGTACTGCAAAAATAATAATAATAATCATGAGATAGAAATTAAAACTGCTGAGATTCCATCCCCAGAAAGAATGGCTATCATCAAGAAATCAATAGCAAGTGAGGGGAAAAGGGAACCCTTCTCCACTGTTGATGGGAGTGTAGACTGAGAGTGCCTGAAAAAACAGAAGTAGAGGCTCCATTTGGCCCAACCATTCTTTCTTGGTATTTTCCAAAAGTATTAAAAGCATCATACTACAATGATACATGCACACCCATATTTATAGCAGCACAGTTTGTAATAGCTAAATCTTGGAGCTATCCCAAGTGCCCATTAACTGATGGATACAGAAGATGTGGGGTTTTCTGTTTTGTCTTAAATATAATGGAGTACCACTCATCCATAAAGGATAAGCTTGAGACATTTGTAAGTAAATGAATGCACCTTGAGACCACACTCAAGTGAAATAATTCAAGCACACGTGTAAATATCACATTTCTTTGAGAAGCCAGTGTAAAGGATGAAAATGTATAATATTATGAAGTGAGAGGGTAATGAAAATAGAAGGAAAATGTACTTTTGTAAATAAGACAAGGAAAGGGAGAGGATGGGGAAAAAGAACTAAGATAAGTCATCTACAGGTACAGATTCCCTGTGATGAAAGTGATCATTATGTCTAAAATTTACAATAAATAGAGACTCTCCCTAGAAAAAAGAAAAAGGGATTTTAAGTATGTTCAGACTCAGCTTAAAAACTCTTTAGTCAAGAGCTTTGTATCTGCAAATATAAATCGGTAGAAATCTCAGTACGTTAGGCAAAATAGAGTTTAAAAAAATATAGAAACTACATCCAAGATTTAGATCACTTGTTTAATATACAAAGTCTTTCACAGATAATTATTTTCTTTGCATTAGTTTGTCTTAGCACACGTTATTGACAAACAGTAAACTGTTAATGAAAGAGAATTAGGTAAAACTGAAAAAAGTACAAATGCCCAATCTCAAAAATTACACACAATTAAAATAATTATTTTCTTCCTTGTTTCAATGCAGTGTCCAATTTCAAGCTGGGCTTCTTCAGACGTGGAGGAAACACTGCAGCCCAAATAACAGTACTTCCTTTCAACTCTATTGATATGTAAAATAGCACCATTGGGCTGACTAAAATAAAGCAAAAGCGTTTTCATCTTTCTTAATTAAGGTTTGAATCTTACAGAACTACTATGTAACAACTACAATAATAATGATAATATGCTTAAAGAGCTCTACGTTTTTCCACAATATTAACTGGCAAGGCAAGGAAAGGTAAATTGGCAGATAGACTTTCCCGGTATAATTTTTCTTAATGATGTCCTTGTGCTGATAAGCTAATTTTGCAGCCAAAGAATACGTGGCTTAAGAGTACTGTGACTTTATGCAAAACAAGAAGAAATGTAACTGAGAAACTGTCTCTGGCTTGTCCCCGCCTGTGGCAGCAGCTCTCAGAGTCGGAACAGGGCAGTGTGAGAGGCTGCACTGCGGGGTTGGGATCTCTCACAATTTTTCCTGTTTGAATTTTGTTTGTTTTCATACATTAGCTCAATTACCTTCTTTCTATTTTCATTTTTAAACATTTGGGATTTTATTCCCTTGCAACGCAATATTTAACCCTCCACAACTAAAGTGACAGTTTTTTTTTAGTTAAAAACTGTTATCAGTGCCACATTTTCTTGTTATGATTATAAAAAGCCCAAAATTTTAAGTGTATTCTTCCATTTCAGTTGTTTGTTTCAGTGCTATTTTTTTTTCTTATAGGAGTAGGTAAAAGTACCTGAAAAAAACATCATTCTGTCCAGCAGTATTTTCTGAAAGATAAATCAATCCACCAGAAACCACTGCTATACAGGCAAATGTTTTTTGTTGTTTGAAAGGACCATTGCTGCTTGGAATGTAAAAAAAAAAAAAAATTAGTTTTCAAAGAATGTGGTTATTTCAGATTGCTTGGATCATAAACATTTCAGGAAAGCTGGTCTGTGAAGATTTTGCTGCTGCAATAATTTTTTAAAAATGAAAGTCAATGTCAGGTTTCGAAAAGTTGGAAGAATATCAGAATTGCTAACTTTTAGTCCTATTAGGGAGCTACATTCTCATTTCAGTAAACCAAAGCCTACAAAGGTAATTTTTTGAAAATTTTGGCTGTTTAAAAACGCTGTTATGTTTTATCACTAACACACCAACAATTATTTCTGCTTTTCATTTTCATTTTCTTAGGTTTAAGTGTAGCCTTTAATAAGTGAAGCTTCATTTCTTGCCAGTCTTCACCCACTGTGAAGTGAGCTATGCTTGTGCCCAGCTTGCTTTTCAAACTGTTTTCCTTGGTAATTAAGGTTCAGTGATCCATTTTTTCAGAGCAGACACAAGGAGGAATCACTGTTTGCTTGCTGGTGACTGCTTTTTCCTTGGGAATATTTGTAGCCAATGTATTGCCATTACTAACCCACAGGAAAAATGAATTATAAAAAGTTTAGCAAAAGTAGGCAGGAAAGTTGAAGGAAGGTTGGTCCTTCATGCTGTGGCACCGTGGTTAAATTGCTCCACGCTTTTGTTACTCAAATGTGTGTATCTTAAATGGCTAGAGGGAACTTTAGCAGTTAATACAAAGTTTAAAGTTGAGTTATTTTTAAAAAGCTGCTGAAGTCCTTATTTGTGTTGTTTTAAGTGCAGTTTAGTTACCTTCACTTTATTTTCCTATAACTTTACTTTGTGCCCCTACAATTTTTAATAAAGTTGAGTTTAAAGCTTGTGTTTCCTGACTGAACAACTTAACATGTTTCTCCCTATATATGTGAATAACACACACACATATCACTTGCACACACACATGTAGACACGCACTTGACATTGTTTACCTTTGCTTTATGAATGTGAACATTTCAAATCAATGTTGACCACTACTAATATCCACATTGTCTTTCCCATTAGAACATGTTGTTCCTTTGATAATCTGTGAAGAACAAACACACTGAAAATTACAAAGTGCGCTAACGTGATACCCAGATTGTGCCTCGTGATAACCCATGCTTTGTTTCGTATGGACATTCTTGTCTTCAGCATAATGAACATGACAACTAACAAAAATCACTTTATAAAGTGTAGGACATCTTTCACCAGGCCACTATATCTACAGTTATTAACGTACTCACCTCAGTATCATTCACACTTGAGAGTTTATATGAATATGGAAAGAATGCACTAACTGTCAAACCTAAAAAATTCAATTTATTACATAATCTTGAGTACTTTTGTTTCTTAACTGAGCAATGTAAGTACTGTCAGTTTTTTAAAGTAGGATCTACATTCTTGCTTGCAATTACTCAACTGCAGATCTTAAAAATCTTTACAGTTTTGTTAGATTAACAACAATATTTGATTTTGCCTCCCTATCATAAATGCTTCATAGTAGCAAACAAGTTAATTTTACAACTTGCTGCAGGCAGATTACTTTTCTATGTTTTTGTCTTTCCCCTCTAGAGAAGTGGTAACTTCATTGCATTCTTCAAACCAGGATACTTAATTTGATTATTTTAGTGCTTTGTAAAATTATGCTCTTTAAATGAGACTTTAAAATAATGTAATGAATTAAGCTGCTGCTTTGAAATCCTCAACTGTTACATGAAGCTCTTATTCTAGAACAGCACTATCTAACAGAGTTAATTCAAGTTGAGGCTTGTTAATGAAGTATGTACTGGATTTTGAGGTCTTGGTTCAAAAGTACACAATTGTGCTAATTGTTCATTTTGATGGGATGTTGAAATAGCTTGTATTTATAGTGTTACAGTGATCAAAATTAATAGTTGTCTACTTTTATGTTTTCTGATACGGTTACTTGGAAATTGTAAATTTCCATTTGTGGCCCACATTTGTATCCAGTGTCCTATTTTTATTGGTAAACATTGTGTTAGAGGAACCAGATAAAATATAAGACCTGATAATTGATTTTAATTTCTGTGGGTATTTAACAGAGCTAATTAGGCCCAAACGTTCTCTACAAATCTTTTGTTCATGATTTAAATGTAATTCCAGGTATTACTATCTTCGGATGTGTGTTGCATCCATTTTTAAAACATGCATCTGTCAAAATAACCAGACTCCACTATAGCCATAAAAATCTGTATATCAAAATATGCATCCTCCATCTTTGCTTCCACTGTGACTTAAAGACAATGCAGACAATTTCAGGCTTAAAACCAAGAACGTGTGTTATTTCCACATGAGATAGCCAACATTACAAGGCCTAAGAAGAAATACATTTTGCAATTCCAGTCTATATTCTTGAACTTTGTCCCTGCTAAATGTAAAGAAAATCGTGTGTCTTTTCAATGTTCCATCATTGCCTAGATGCATTCCTGTACCAGTAGTTCTTTATTGTCTTAGAAATCACTCCAGTGAACCTCACACTCATGTACCATCCTGCAGGCTCCTTCATGAGATCCAAGTCATTTGATTTGCCTTTTCCTCCTTTCCTTTTCAAGCAAAGTGAGGACAAATGAGTCAGTAGGAGGAAGGAGATAAAGGGAGTGGACAATGCAGGATCACACCTGTCATTTGTAGTGGCTGAAGGCTACAAAGATGTTCTTGGGTGGAGAAACTCCCAAATAATTCCATCAAACTGGTATAACTTCCGGAGGTCCGACCTCTGCGGGTGGCAGTGAATTGGTGCCTGTTTGTGATATAGGCACAACCACCGCATCTTTGATGTCTGTGTTTACATTGCATGAGAAGTTTTTCTCCAGTTTATTGGCGGTATCTGGACAATTCTGCACAAAGATCACACGGTTGTAGGCCTTCAGCCTGCGCCACAGCTGGACATAGACTTTACACTGTACGTACATGAAGACCAGACCTCCTGTGAAGCCAATGGCCACCACAACCAGTTTTGTCCAAAATGGCCATTCCAGGACACCTTTAAAATAAAAAAGAACATTATCAGCAAGTTCTCATGAATGGATTGGGTAGTTTTTTTTAGTAGTTTCCTCCCAAAGAACATACCTGCCAGCTAAATTATATTTATTAGTAAGAGACATATGACTGACAACTCGTAAGACTTACAACAAAGTCTAATTCCTTTTAAATATTATAAAGATCTTGTTAAAAATGAGAGGCCTGAGGGTATAGCTTAATAACACAGCACCTTCCTGGCAAGGGCGAGGCACTTGAAAAAGCAATGGAGAAAATGCTCTCAGCTGTCCCTCCAGTGATCTTTCCTCTTACCCATTACCTGCTATAATGATCAAAGGCCATGTTAGGCTTGGAGTACGCTGGCACTTACTCCTTTTAGCTAAGAGTTTTGAAAAGACAGTGGCCACAGGGCAAGGGTCAGAATTTAAAATGCACTTAAGAAGGGTAAAGGCTACAAGTGACATCAGGAGATAGAGGGCCATTAGGCAACAACGAAGGGCACTTGTCCTAGCAGACTGAGATAAGCCTTGGGAGGTTGGAGGGCGAGGGGACCGAGCACTTTGTGTCTAAGCTGAACGAGGAGACGCAGGGCACCGCATCCAGCTTAACCTCACAAACTGATGTCAGAAGACTGGCAAAAGCATAACCATGTAGCTTTGTTTTTGTGCGAAAACCTGCATATAAATCTCGACTTGAGTCACCTTGCAGCTAGCCAGGGCTTGTCTTTGTTCTTTTAATAAACTACACCCAGCTTGCTCCCCACTGCTGTCTTCTTGGACTTCATCCTTCATTGTCTGCAGGACAGGAACACCACGGAAGAAATTGGTGACTTGTGAACCATCACCTGACAAGGCACCTGTATTTTCTTATTTTCTATTACCGGGGACAAAAGCTTTCTTTTACTAAGAAATAGTTTTAAAAATCATTTTATAGGATTTTCTGTAACTACAAAGTAAATGTAAAACGTATGATGATCCAAGTACGGTTTTGCACCGCCAAAGGACAGTGTGTGGGTGATGTAATTGCTTAAATGTGCAGCTGTCTAGTGGTGTCTAGTGGATGGCTCAGCGCAGCATACGTGGAAGGGCTGTAGAGATGAACAGAAGCCTCGGGATGTGAGAATCTGTGATTCTCTGTTGAGATTTTAATCACAATGTGCACTTGTTTTATTATAACAATGAATATAGTGCATATATTTTGTTGTATTGCCATTTGCTTTATGGTTCTTTGCATGTGCAGTATGAATGCATGTTACTGAAAATCAAACCAAGGCGCTCTACCATGGGACTGTGTCTTTAGGCCCTGTTTATTTTATTCTGAGAGCAGTTCTTGTTAGGTCACCCACATTGGATTTGAGCTTGGGGACCTTCTGCCTCAGCACCCAAAATGGTGGCATTACATGTACTGTGATGCCAACGTCCTGCTGAATGTTTCTGAAAGCAAAGCAGACGTTGCATTTCCATCGGGACCAAGCACTTTGTGTCTAAGCTGAACGAGGAGACACAGGGTACCACACCCAGCTTAATCTCACAAACTGAAATACCAAGTACTTGTTGGCAAGAACGAATACAGAATGTCTGATTTTAGAAAGTGGAGAGTCTACACACAGGCTGTGTTAGATGTTGGGATATTTTGGACTAAGGTTATGCAGTTATAAAATGTGTTGACTAAATTATTAATCAACAAAAGCAAAACTCAGACCTATGTTTTCCTTACTTGGTTTTAACCAAAAGTTTCACAGTGAGCAAACCTGTATGATACACGTGTGCTGTTCATGGAAACATACATGTATGTATTCTGATGCAAGGTCAGATCTGAAAAATGAATCATACAAAAAAAAAAAACCTGTGATGACTCAAAGTCATACCTTTTGGTTTTACAAATGAGGAAACTGAGCTTCAGAGAAATCAGCTATTTCATTCAACATACAGCTAGTGGCCAAGAACAAACTAAAACGCTGGCCTTCTGACAATTAACCCCCATCCAGTGCTTTTTGGAGAAGGGTCGTTCTTATCTGCTGACATCAGCCAGAGCTGACAAAAATGTTTGAGTTTGCTGTCCCTCCTAACCCCAAGGGCTGCATGAGTAATGAGGCATGGCGCCTGCCCACGAGGCGCCTGCCCTGGGGGAGCTAGGGAGTCACAAGTGAGCCAATCATGAAAACAAAATTCTTCTGTTATTGTACTCCCTTGTGGTACATGTATTTAAATAGTTCCGGGAAAACATTGGTATCTACACCTATATTTTCTTTGGTATAGATTCAACATCCCTCATCTGAAATCCAAAATGAAAAATGTCCTAAAGTCTGAGTGCTGTTATGTCGATCTAGTGGAAAATGTAGTCAAAACTCAGACTAAAACTACTTACTAACTGTACACACGATGTAAGAGACGTAAGTGAATTTCATGTTCTGGCCCAGACATTTCCCCAAGATATCTCATTACATACATAAAAATGAAATACCTGAAATCCTTCTAAAAGAAATATATAACCTATAGTGAAATTGTTGTCTTTCTTTACTGTGTATTTTTGAGTTTCAAATTTGACACACATAAGGTACTGGATCCATCTTCTAGGATCCGTAAACATAGGGCAGGTGGAAGAATGGTGCAAATCAAAATTAGTAACAAGGGTAATCTTGAGTTAAAAACTCAAATGCCACATACTTTGTCCCATTTATTTTATCACCAGGAACGAGACTGAAGCGACAGAGCTATCTGAGCATCACGCATATTTAATCTTGCATATTTTAAAACATACAAAGATTTTTTTTCTTCCAGCATTGTCATTATAGTTCAAAAGGTTTTACTATTTTATATTCAAACCCAATTCTGGTTCAAAAGGACAATTTGTTCCTCTTCAAATATTTCTGAAGGTTTTCAAGATAGATTTGAATATGCGGTTTATAAGTTATGGTATTCTCCCCAGTAACCTTAAAAGTATATTAAGGGTCAACATTCACAGTCCTAGTGCCAGGAGGGGTTAGCATAGTTACCCAGACAGATGCCCATGTCTCTGTCTGTGCCTATATTGGGGAGTAATATTTCAAATACAAGCTGAGCATAAATACAGATGACACCTGTAATGAAAGCCACGGTGGTTTCCGTCTGCATTCTAGGAACTGTCCCATTGGTGCGCACTCCTGTAGGAGTAACTGTGGACACCACTTCCTAATTAAAAAACTCTGAACATCTATAATGGTTTATGTCTAGTTGTCCCCCCAAAGCCTCATGCAATCATGGGGCAGAGACTTCTAGAGTTTGAGACTTGCCTCTTGATCTCTGGGATTATGTGTTTTAGTACTGATGGGATTATGGGTCTGAATACTTCTGGGATTATGGGTGTAGCCTAAGGCAAACAGGCTGAGGCAGAGAGCCTGAATGTAACATAGAGACAGAGAGACAGACTCGCTCTATTGCTCTCTGCTCCCCTGGTTGTTCCATTGCCTCTGTCACCATCTAGTTGCTGTTCCGCTGCCATGAACTGCTCCTCTCTGCTGTGTGCCACTTAGCCTTGGAGCTGTTCGAAATATGGACTGAAACCTCCGGTAACTGTGAGCTAAATAAACCTTTCCTTCCTTCATTTTGGGTGTCAGGTATTTGTCCCAGCAATGCGAGAAAAGTAACTAAGACGGCACTGAAGATAAAGATGATGTCATAAAGGCCCAGGATATAGCTCAGTGGCATAAGCACCTGCCTGTCAAACACAAGGCCCTGTTTGATCTGTGGCACCACAAAAAAAAAAAGGAATTTCATTTGTCTTTAAGAAAGTGAAAATAATTTATAGTATAAAAGCTGACCTTTGAGTATTAGCTCAGATTTTATTGGGCACTTTGCCCTGAAGGACAGCGTATGGGGAGACAAGGTCTGAAATCTGTAGCCACACAGAACTGGGAATGAAACAAATATGTCAAATAAAGATTTAAAGGAACATAAGAGGTGAAAAACCATGGTAGTTATGTTTCATCGTTTCTTCTATGAGCTTGAGTAAGCCCCTCTGCAGCCCTCAGACACAGTCGGTAGGAGGGACATGGTGGGAATGGGGACAGGCACAGCCCAACCCACAGTGAGTGAGTGAGGGGAGACAGAGAATTTGGGAAAACAGAATGGGAACAACAGCATCAGTGTGGTGGGTCTTACGGTAGGGCTGGGATTCTCTGTGCTGCTAATGTGCTTCAGCACTTGGGAACAATGAAGGCTGAATTTGTGGGGGCACAAACTCAGGCTTTGTAGTGTCACAGAAACTCTGAGAGCAACAGTAACACGCAGGCCATGCTAGTATGCAAGAAGGTGAAGAACGCCCGATGGAGGATGTAGGACGCTATGGGAACACGTGGAAAGACAGCGGTGCTCAACACACTTGGTGCCACACGTAGATTTTTAAGGCCCAGCAATTCTGTTCTGCACCTTGGGGTTCTTGAGATGTAGGTCTAGGGTACCAGGAGGTTAGAATATGCCTTTCTAACAAATACCTAGTATGTCAAGGTTTCAGGTCATGCAATGATCGTAGAGAGCCTCTGTGACACTAATAATCATCCTAGATTGTGGAGCTGAAGTCGGGTTCCCAGCTGGGTGGTGCCGCCTGCTGATGATGAATCAGAGCAGGGAAGTATGTGAGAACAGTTGGGTGTGGGTGTCTGTGGTGCTGGCTAGAAGACAGAAGGCAAGAGAAGACGAAGACAGGAGGCAGTGTTTTACATAAAGTGAAAGTTGAGTAGGGTGTCTTGAAGTAGATTTGAGAGGAACACTATGGGGGTGAAACTAACCCCTGACAGCTAGGTTCAGGGGGCAGCGGTGTCCCTCCAAAGAGTTTGGGTTATAACCTGAGAGTGTCAGTTCAGTGAAAATAGAATTGTGTGAGTGTAGTCTTAGTGACATTACATTAGTAAGTATGCACTGAAGTTGGACACAACTGGAGAAAGCTTAAGTAAGAAGCTTTTGCAGTTTGCAATGTTAATAAAATGATAGTTTCCAAAGGGATAGTGGCAGCTGGGAAGGAGCTGAATGGGCAGGCCACAGGGGCAAGTGAAAGGAACAAGCAGGGTTTGGTGATTGAGGAGAGGAGGTCAGGAGTGGGGGCTGGTGGTGACCCTGCTGCAGGGTGTCACCAATGCCCTCCTAGGAGTGAGGAGTCAGAGAATGGTCAGCTATGAGATGACACTCGGAGGTTGGGATCCTCCATACACAGGCATCTGAGAGGTGGGCAGCTGAAAATGTGGGAGGCTGGTGACACAGGTAGGGCAGGTAGGGACACAGGAATAAACAGGGAAACCGAAAAGTGGAAGGGCCAGGAAATGTGGGGGTTCTGGAGAGACTGATGTCCCTGAAGTTGAGAAAGTTATGCTTACTGTCAGCTAAATGATCGGAGCTCACGTGCAGCCAGGCTAGGTCAGGGGGACACTGGGAGAGGGAAGCAGCTACGTCACCTCTGGGAAAATTCATGGTTCTCAGATGTTGAGCTCTACATGAGTCATCCCCAAATGTGAAGGGGCCATTGCGGTGCTCTGGGTTGCTAGGGAAACACTGAGCCCTAGCAGCACACGGGTGATGAGAGGTGGGGAGCACCTGCCTCCACGTGCACACGGTGTGCAGGGTCTGTGGCACGCATTGTGAACCCTGGCTTGGGCCAGTACCTCTACCGATATCTAGAAGAAACACGGAGTAAGAATTTACTGACAGTCCCAAAACCAAAACAAACAAAAGTCAAAAATCAAAACCCACCGAGAAAATGCTTGAGACATCATATGACATTTTAAATTCAAGAATTTCAGGAACAGTGCATAACTTAGTGGCAAACAAAGTAGTTTTACCACACAGTGTACGAGTTAACATTGAATAAACAAAAGCTAAAGCAAAACAAACCCTCACCTGCCAAGTTTAGACTTGGCAGTGGCTTTACTCTTTCAGAAAGGGACAAGGAGACCTGCAGCTCTGTGACCAGCTAGCTTATCTCTCTCCCTGCTTTCTTAAGCCACAGTAACTGTGACCTGGTGCCAGTGGTGGACACGGTCCTTCACACCTTCTGCATCTGGGGTGCTGGAAGCCAGCCCACCAAGGTGGCCCAGCCTCCTTTCTGCAGGGGAATCCATACGAAGAGACAACAAAACTCTTTCTTTCAACATTCTGTCTCCCCACTATCCCACCCCACCCCCGCCCCCCTGCCCCTCATTTTATCTCATCTTTTTCTGTTTTTAGTTTTCTTTTTCAGGAGGCAAAAAGGGTCCTATAAATGCTTTTTATGACACTACCAACTTTCAATGTTGCCTTTTGAAAAAGTTTTCTGTCAAATTCACCAGTTTCTAGGTCTGGGTGCAAACACAGCTCACTGTTTTAGCAGCTGTGAGTTAGGCTACTGGCTGGATCCCATAGTGCCTGCGGGGAAGGGAACTGAGTAACTTCAGAAATGAGTATTGGCAACATTTTACAGCCATCGTGCTTCCTATTTTTGCTTCTGTTTTAAACAATCTACCTATTTTGAACGGAAGCATATATTTTGATTCAGCTTTCATTGTGAATTTAACATCACCCTTTACAATCAAAGTGGGCATGGCTTAAATTTTAACCCTGGTTCTAACCCAGTCTATCAAATTTTATAATATTAAGAAGCTACACTATGTGCTCTACTAGTATAACACCTTCATACATTTAAAAAAAAAAAAAAAAGTGGAGCTGGTGAGATAGCTCAGTGGTCTAAAGCACCTACTTAAGCAAGCTTAGGTACTCTCAGGGGATGATGGTTGTAGCCTTGGTGCCACATGCTGTGACAGCTGTACCCTCAGGGAGGACTGAGCTGGCCAATTTTTTTTAAAAAAGCAGTCAGTTGGGCGTGGTGGCACACGCCTGTAATCCCAGCACTCGGGAGGCTGAGGCAGGAGGATCGGTGTGTGTTTGAGACCAGCCTGGGCTACAAAAGTGAGCGCAAGGCCAGTCTGAACTGTATTGTGAGACCCTGTCTCAAAAAAAAAAAGACAAAAAAAAAAAAAAAAAGCAGTCAATAAGGTGAATGCAATAAAATTGTAAAGCTCTCCATTATCACAACTGCCTTTTTATATCAGGCAGTACCTGGACAGTCCTCAGCCCTTGAGAGGCCCGAGGTGGCATTGCAGGCCAGCTCTGTGAAGCTATAGATGGACCTGACACATCTCACCTCTTGGCATGGACCCCTGGAACACTCAGGGTGAATCAAGATCACCAGAGGGGGAAGTCTCCGTGCAAGCCCTAGCTGTGTCTCTGGTGTGACATGCATGAACTTGAACTGTGGAAGTAGCTTCCCTGTCCGCCCTCAGCGCAACCCAAAAGAGGCCATGAGAAAGGAGAGAAACCCTCACCATTGTCATTGCCTTGCTTGATCTCCTCCGCCGTCCGATCTATCAACACATACAAAGACCAGACTACACAGGTGATGGCGATGACGTGGAAGGTGACAGAGCAGAATATTTTCCTCCTTTCACTCGTAGTCATCTGTAGTTTTTCCCACTGAAAGCAGAAAAGAGTCACACAAAACGGAATTGGTAACCAGAAAATTTTACTGGGTTTTACTTCCCAAACACAGATTAGAATGTTGCACTGTGGTCTTGCAGCTGTAGAAGAATGCTGTCATATTTAAATACACCTTTATGGTTGGAAAGTTATGAAGTTATAACCCTGAGACTTACATGAAAACAAGTATAATCTCTTATTCTCCAGAAGTATGCAATTTAGTCTATTCAGTTTCGCCAGTCTTTGGCTCATTCTGTAATGAGGGAGGTAGTTGGGATGTTTTACAATTTTTACAAAATGTTTTCCTTTTCTGTTTCTGCCTATCATTTCTTTGTGTTCCTTGGCTATCAGTAGTAACAGGTAACATCTTTCTTGGGCTATCACATAACAATGACATAGTGTTTCATAGCTGAATGCGAAAGTCGAGCGAGTGCCTGAGTGGACTGATGGAGATCTGCAAGGGAGGCAACATTTCTGTTTGCGACTCTTAAAAAATTTTTTCTTAAATCTTGGCAATGGAAGAAAGTCTGTCAAAGCCTCTTTCACAGGGGCCAGGATCTGCTGCGACAGAGCAAGCTACCCAGGAGAGCCCTGCTCCTCAGAGAGCCGAGGCCGCTTTTGCAATGCTGGAGAAAGAGAGCTGTGGGCTTGGGGGAGGGAGGTTTACATAAGGGCCTGTTTCCCACACTTCAAGGCAATCGTCCTCAAAATAAATTTTAATGTCTTTATGGCCACTGTGCCACTTCATTTCCTTGTTAGGTATTGTGTCTTCATTGTTCTTTGGCCATAGAAAAATAAAGACTTCATTTTAGAAGTCTTTATAAGGAGTTTATTTATTTATTTATGGAATCAGGAATCGAACTCAGGGCCTTGCACTTGCCAGGCAGGCACAAGGAGTTTATTAAAATCAATTAACATAATTTTATTAGCAATAAGCAGAGAATCATTTTTCACTTCTTCCTTTATTAACAACCTGATACTATCATGTTTGGCACTGTGCCTAACTAGAATTTGATTTTTTTTTTTTTTTTGCCAGCTTTCTCAGTGGAGGAGAATACTGACTGCCTCCTCTCCACCCATGAGATGTTGGTAGATGTGTACCCAGACATCCAAGAATTGCCCACTTTTCTTTTCTTGTTTTCTTCATTGCTGCCTGGAATTCATATCAAACAGATCCCGTATCAGCAGTCATTTTGCAACCTGAGAGCAAAGGACTTAGGAATCAGAGGGACCTCAGACCTGTTGGCAACGAGTAATCTTTGACCTTTCTGTTGAATGTGAGCAAAATAAAGTTTATCTCATTAGCCCCCGCTTTCCAAGGCTGTTGCTACTCAGTGCCCAATGCAATTCCTACTGGAAAAACAAAAGTGATGCTTTTCAGCTTCCCTCCCAGCCTGTGGGTTCATATCCTGCAATTGGATGTGTAAAACACAATACTTAAGTCTGTGTGTGATGATCCAGCTAGCTTTTGGAAAACCCTTTAGAGTAAAAGTTTCCTTTATAAACATTACTCTTCCTTTCTTCTCACTGGAAATTTATCACATAAGTTTCTGTATAAATGTATATATTTGTTGCTGTACTAGCCCTGCCCTCCGGGGCGTGCTGAGCTGACAATTGAGACTGGGCTTGGTGACACACGCCTGGAATCCCAGCTCGTGGGAGGCTGTAAATAGGCCAATCACTATAAGTCCCATCTACTAGGGAAACCCTGAACACCCTGTAGACCCTACCCTTAAAAAAAAAAAAAAAATCTATTGGAGTTAATTAACTATTCAAAATTTTTTCCTATTGTTCATTTTCAAATAATGCCATACATCTTCCAAATATAATAATGGAAAAATCTTAATAATGTGGCCAGGGAATACTTGGTTATTTCATTCATGGCTTTAATTTGAATTAATAATGAATTAAAAAGATTTTAACATCATTCTGGCATTTTTCAAGGTTCAAATCCTGTCTGTGAAAGGTTGAGTTTTACACTTGTGATGTGGCACTGGTTTATTGTAACGTTAATCTGAATAACCTGTAAAATTGTAGAGCATAATTTGGCAGCAGCATTTTGGGACTTAATAAATACAGCTGGAATTACTTCAATATTTAGTTCGACCAAAGAAAAGGTGCAAGGTGCAGAGAGCAGCTGCACATGTCCAGATCCCCAAGACGTTCCAGTGAACGAACATTCCTCCACTCAGGTCACACCAAACAACTCTCAGGCGGGAAACTGGCTCTAAAATCCCCTTAGAAACGGGGAGTGGGGATGGGGGGGGGTTCTTTTATTTAAGTTTCCGCTCCATGAAAGGAATGAGACCGTCTCTTAATAAGCCTCAAGTAGAAAAATATTAGTGGAGCTGACAAAGACGGACAAAATAATTGGCAGAGACCCCGTCTAGCTCCAGAGAGGAGAACTTTTCAAGTTATACTTTCCAACTGGCCTTACAAGTGCTATTTTAGGAAGGAAATGCAGCCTGAAGGGACCATGAATTGGCGACGTCTTTAAGGGAACCGGGGAGCAGTTCCCAGGAGAGCCGCAAGTAAACGTGGCTCCACAGCGCCTTCTTCCTAGGATTTATGTTAGTGCATCCGACATTCCAGTAGGTGGCGTCGGGTGTTTATTTAGGTTCTACCGCGGCATCAGCAGGCTTTTCATATCTTCACAGTGAAAAATAGGTGGTGAAGGAGAGGCTGGAAACCCCACCTGAACAAAGTCCTCGTGGAAGCGCTGCAATTTAATATATGTGATGCTGAAATTCAGTAGCTTTTTGCAAAAGCTGTGACAGACAAGTGATGACCCGTGAAAATCCGTGTCACATTTGGCTTCCATACCCAGTTTTAGGAAGCATTGTGGGTTTTGTGCAGGGCACACCAGGTGCCTACAATGATGTCACCACTGTCTCAGCTTTCCGGGGGGACAGCCAGGAGGCCCTTTTAGTCCCTGTGGTTTGGCAAGACTTTATTTTTAACAATTTAAATTTTTTTTCTGACACAGCTTTTTATATTATGCTGGAGTTTTGCCACATTCGAGCAAAACGAACCTTTGACAGTAGCCTAAAAGACATTACCTTGCCTATACCCATTCCTCAGCTAGGCTGTGCTGGAGGATAGTACCTAAACTCAAAAGTTTTGGAAATTGCTGCGTTAGAGAAGTTGCCAGAGGGCTCATTCCTAGGCAGCAATAGTTTCCAAAGAATACATATTTTTTTCAGTATCAGCTCAACAATATGTTAGAAATTCTATTTCTGTTCCTAGGCATGGACACTCCAAAACCCTGAGAAAAACTAGTGCTGTTCCAGATAGAGAAAGACCCGCTTGACAAACTATGACCAACTAGCCGGTGCTGCAAAAATAGGATGTGCGATAGGGCCGGACAAACTGATTCCAGATGCAGAGCCCAATAGCTGAGCTGATGCCACCCCCCAGACACTACTGTCCACCAGGGCCACCGTCTTGGCCTGACCTGCTTCTGACCCAAACCAGAACCAGCCCATACAAGGAGAAAACAAAGGTGGAGCCCATTTCCAAGAAATGCCCATCCCTTTTATGAATAACCCTTTTTGACCTCTTCCTTTGAGACCTCGTCTTCCCCAGAGCAAACCCTTCCTGGAACCCTCAGCTTTGGTTCTGCTGCTGAAGCTGACTGTGGGGCGCCTCCTGCTGTTCCTAGTCCTCGGCCAAGCAGACAGTTTTGTATTTCTAAATGTATTTGGTTGTTACAAGAAAGAAAACAGTTTTGATTGTTGCTATACTGGTGCCAGGCTTTGGCCTAGGCTTTGCAGTTCTGGAGGGCAAAAGGGACCCAGCCTGGGAGCAAATTCTGTAAAATTGAGGGCTTCACATCAAATTTCGAATGAGAAATCCTGGGAGTAGGACCCCTGTCATCCACATTTTAACAAAGCCCCAAGATTGTTTTGCTGCTTGTCATCTGCTTTTAAAAAATTCACAGTATCAATGAATTTGCCCAAATAAAACTATTTGGAATTAATTCACTAAAATAGACTCTATTTAAATGTTCCTTTCACATTTATATTTGGGTAATATGAATGCTTATTAAAATCAAATTGTATTAGCTGCAATTTTATTGATTGATTTATTCATTCATTCATTTGTATTGTAAGGAAGGGTCTACAGAGTGTTCAGGGTCTCACTACTAGATCGGACTCTAGTAATCTGCGTGTTTACAGCTTCCCAAGAGTTGGGATTGCAGGCGTGCCACCACACCCAGTCTCAATTTTCATCTCAGCGCACCACCGGCCCGGGGATCGAATCCCTGGCTCCTGTGCCTGCTTGCAGTAGTTGCAATTTTATTGTTTTTGTATTTTTTTTTTTAAGAATTATTTTATTTTATTTATTTATTTTTTTTTTCTTGTTTCAGAACTTTTGTTTGTTTATTTATTTTTATGGCTGGCTCAGCCTGCCCTGAGGGCAGGGCTGGCTCAGCATGTGGTACCAGGGATCCAACTGTGGTCCCTGCAGCCGCCTAAGCTTTCCTAAGCAGGCGCTTTAGACCACTGAGCCATCCTGCCGGGCCCAGTAGTTGCAATTTTATTTTATTTATTTATTTATTTTATTTTATTTTTTGTCTTTTTGAGACAGGGTCTCGCTATGCAGTTCAGGCTGGCCTTGAGCTCACTTTTGTAGCCCAGGCTGGTCTCAAACTCATATTGATCCTCCTGCCTCAGCCTCCCGAGTGCTGGGATTACAGGCGTGCGCCACCACGCCCAGCTAGTAGTTGCAATTTTAAATACTTTGGGAGACAACAAAACCACAGACTCTGGATGTTTATGAGAAGTAACTCTGGAGATGTTAATGAATTGCCAAATTCACCGATAGGCCCACATTAAACAACTTTCCTCCTACAAATGCACTTAAGAGCAACAGGAGACTTCTGTCCCTCTTCCCAGACAGAAGCTTTCTTTCTCTTATAAATCTATTCTGTCAAAAAAAAAAAAAAAAAAAAAAAAAAAAAAAAAAAAAAAAAAAAAAAAAAAAAAAAAAAAAAAAAAAAAAAAAAAAAAAAAAAAAAAAAAAAAAAAAAAAAAAAAAAAAAAAAAAAAGAAAGAAAAGAAAAGAACAAGGGACCTTGGAGAACTCTTTCGTGAAATGGTTACCAACTCCATAATTAGGAAAGACAGAAGTAGTGTCGAGGTGCAGACACCGGGCAACTGGCCTAATTCACCAGTTCGCTGACGCACTTGCCACTGAATAAGAAGAGAGCAGGAAGCAAACTCATCTCCGACAGAATCACAAATATCTGTGGAAATGGAGTGCCCGTTTCTTACTAAAGATCAAAACCTCAGTTTTTCTGCTCGTAAAGAACAAGTGCAGCATCCTGTAACTTCCCAGGGTATCCCACCCCTGAGTGTCTTCCACTTGAGTCCACCCATGAGGAGAACTTGGCATCTCTCGGGCACGGCTGAGTGAGAAGGAGCGTCGCACTTTACATCTCTGTCCTTCCATTTCGTTATCTGTGAGTGGGTTAAAAGCAGCTCAGTGTTTCGGGGTGAAGCTTAAGTGATTTCATGCGGCCCATCCAGCTAGGCTTCGGTTGTCCTTACCTTTCAGCTTACTGCATCATGTTTGTGACAGCTCTGAGGGAAGAAAATAGGATTTGTCCATGAAGAATTAGGTCGGCCAGGGCTCCCTCCCCCAACCCATCTATTTTTAAGTGAGAAATAGATTTTCTGTAACTATAGAGTCTCATACCAAGATAGGATGTTTCATTTTTAACTCTGGGAATAAGGAGAAGAAACTTAAGTGGACAAATTATTTCGCAAATACCAGGTAGAATCCAGGAGATTGTGCAAGGATGGCTTTTCTTACCATGAGGCAAGAGATATATACTATGAGTTATAAGAAGGGATAGAAATTTCTTATGTTTTTTGTATAATTCAAAATGCTACGATTCATGTATCCTAAAGAAATACTGTGCTAGTGACAGATTTTACAAATTATGAAAAACTGAATAAACTGAAAATATTAATGAGAACCTGTGTTCTGTTAAATCGTCTATGAGGTGCAAAAGGTGCCAGCAGACTCACTGGTCCCAAGATGGATCCGGGGTTGCTATCCTGACTAGCTTAGCTCTTGCAAAATCCACAAAGGCATCTGAGAATGGATATGTGAAAGAAATGGCTCCTTTTATTGAAATGTAATTAATTTGGATTTCTGTTCATGAGTATGCTTAATTTTTGCCTTTCAAAATGTTGGAAGCTGATAAAGCAGGAGAGGTAATGTTACAGTATTTACAATAGTGTTTAACTAAAAACGGAAGTTGTGACAGCAGCCCAAATAGAACATATCATGAAAACTCAGCATTGTCAAAGTGACTCTTCCAAGGTAAATGGAGAAATGCACTTAGTTAAATCAAGCATAGTGGAAATTTATTGATATGCTTGTCACATTGACTGTGTGCAGAATGTGTCCCTAAGAGTTGTGACTTAGTGGCGATGCGTTAGACACACAATGTACAGTGCCGACGCAGGGAGGGGTGTCAACTGCCAAATAAGAAATGCTCCAAAGGCAAAGATGCAGTACAGTTACGGGGCACCATTGCGGAGAGCATGAGGGAGCAGAGAACGGCGGTGGGAACGGATGGTGAGGTGGGGGTGGAGCAACGCACGTGTCGTCAGCTTGGCCAGGCGAGAAGCCGCATGACCCGGCAGGCCTGCAGCGAATGACTGAGAAGTCAGACTCTGGGGTTAGGCAGACCTGGCAAGAGACGATATTGTCTGCTCTGGGCGAGTCGACACCCTTGCAGTGGTGTTTCCATACTGGGAAGATCAAGCAGCAGCAGCAAGTCTTCTTGAAGGTGGTTAAAATTCTAGAAGACAGGATCCATAGCATCAGAGAGCTATGCAAGTCGACCAAGGATCTCTAGCTGGTTTATGAGACAGATTGCTATAGTTTGCTGATACTAGGTTCAGAGTGGACTATAAAAATTATTCTTTGAATTCCTTTAAGCTTCATAAATTCACTTTGCCCGAGTCCCTGTTACTATCTTGGGTTTATCCCCCGCCTGCCTTGCCCGCTGATAGCACCTGCTTTACGCTGGTGGACTCTTGTGTTTGGGAATCTTGACATCCTTAGCATCAGGGAGCAGAGTTTCTAAGCTACGAGGAAGCCACAAAAGTGCAAAACAAGCACCCCAAACGCCGCGATGGTGAGGAGACCAGCGCCTCTTGGGAGCCAGCACGAAAGGTATAATGAGGGCCACTTGGTGTGGACCAGCTGCCCGATGGGCACCCTCAGACCACTCCAGGTGTGGTGTTGGTGTGCTGAAGTTGATCAGAAAATGAGGTTACAGTTGTTGTGACCAGTAAATCCAAAGTTTTGGGACTATAGCCATAAAACATGTCAGCCGCGTAGCTGTGCCTTGGTATCCGAGAGATCGGCCCTGGGACCCTTGGATGTCAAAGTCCACAGATGCTCAAGATCCTTAGAGAAAGCCGCGCAGCGTCCGCAGACGACGCAGACTCGCAGTGCGCACAGCGTGAAGAGTTCTGCGTGCGTTCCAAGTCCCGTGCAAGAAGGTCTGTGTGTGTATGCACAGGACTTTCTCCTGTGCCCTTTAGATCCGAGGCTGGAAGACTCTTCTGATGTAGAAAGGCAGGGCATGGAGTGGTAATTGCCTCGCATTAACTCAACTTTACTATCGGGACTAAAAATTCTCTACAAATACATTCAAAAATTCCCTATTACATATATGTACTGTACGTGTAAAACGTAGAGTTTAGTATTAGATTATTAAATTACTTTTTTCTTCACCTTCACCTATTGTTTCATGTCCAAGTTTTTACGACAGAGACTTGCTAAAAATGTGGAACAAAGTATTTGTGACACGTTAAAAATTAGCCACGAGAGGGCGCAATGATATCATATATAAAGATTTGCAAGGCAGGAAGAAGAGAAATGGAAACAGGCTTGTTTTTGTGTATCTGTCTTGAGGGAGCACATAATATGTAGTGCTTAGAGTATCCATATTGTTGGCTTAACAGATAAAATGGCAAATTTCTAGGCTTTGGCTTACATACATATATGGGAGCAGGAGCCTAGGAATCTGTCTCTGTCTCTGAACATGTCTTTTTCTGTCTGCATCTCTTTCTCTGTCTCTGTCTCTGTCTGTCTGTCTGTCTGTCTGTCTGTCTGTCTGTCTGTCTGTCTTGTCTGTGCTGGGCGTGATGGCACATGCCTGTAATCCCAGCACTTGGGAGGCTGAGGCAGGAGGATTGATGCAAGATCGAGACCAGCCTGGGCTACAAAAGTGAGCTCAAGGCCAGTGTGAACTGTGTAGTGAGACCCTGTCTCAAAAAGACAAAAAAAAAAAAAAAAAAAAAAAAAAGTCTGTCTGTCTGCCTGCCTGTCTTTCTGTCTGTCTCTTCTCTCTCTCTCTCTCTCTCTCTCTCTCTCTCTCTCTATTCCGAGAGAGTGCTTCATTAAGGTAGTGTTGAGAGGCATTGCCAGCCCTTAATATTTTTCTAATAGAAAGTATAGCTAAATTTCCCAGGCAGACTTCAAACTTGTGCTCTTCCTGCCTCAGCCTCCCCAGCCATGGGGATTACAGATGTGTGTCACCATGCGTATCAGAAATTCACATCATTAAAAAAAAAATGCTAAAAATGATTTCTGTGTATGATTACTACTATCATTTAAGAGCATAATTTGTTTCTTTAAGAATATTCATAGCTTGGACTCAGACTGATCCTCCTGTTTTCAGGCTCCCCAGCTCTGGGATTACATGCGCCACCACACCTGGACTCCGTCGCCTGCTGAGCAACCCTGGGGAGGAGCCGGCATGGCATGTGATGTTGGGGTTGAATTCCCGCCCCTGTGCTGGCCTAAGCAGGTTCTTAGTCTGCAGAACTATCTTGCTGACCCTTAACCAATATTTGATTCACTGCTTCTTTTATTCCTTGGAGGTTCCGGTGAAAGAGACTATACGTTCTCTGGCAGAGAAAGGTCAGTGTGCCAGTGCTTCTTCAGCTGAAGCAGCAGAAAACGTGTGGTGCTGTGTATGAGGGTGTGCAGTTGTGGACCACTGATTCCCAGAGAGAACAGAAGGAATAACTGGATTACATTTCATAAATTGGCTAAGCCCCCTTTTCCACAGAGGTAAGGCTTTGCCTCCTTGCCTGGGGCTCCTAGAATTCACACTGCCATCTGCCCTGTCCCGCCACTTTCTGAGCCACAGCTCTCTGCACATCTTCCGTGAATCTCCACAGCACGTGGCGTCTACCAGGCCCAGTGGCCACTGTGCCTGAAGTGAGCACAGCTGGACAGCTGAGGAGAGGAAGTTTCCACACGCTAAGTGGAACCTCAGGTCCTGAGGTTAGAAGACTTAGAAAGACTTTTTGAAAGTCTTTGTCCCCTCCTTTTCTGGCTAAGGACACTGAGACTCAGGGTGCTGGACTAATTTGCTCAGGGGGTGTGGCAAGTGGCTAGCAGATTATTTTCACCCAGAAGGTCATTCTTGAGGTGTCACAAGTGTTCCACATAGTGTGAGGCAAGATTGCTAAGATTCAATGAAGTTTATTTTATGGTTACAGCTGGAGAGTTTTGTGTATTTGTTAGAAATGCCCACCAACAAGAGCTAATAGGCTTTAATTCATAATTGCTTTCATGTCCTTCCGGTCTTTTATTCTATGTGTGCACAAACATTTTTCTAGAATATTCCTGCAGGTGGCAGCAAACAAAAAGGTTTCTTTAGGAACCTCCCTATTATGCAGGCCCCTAGGAAGAGCAAGTCTACCCAAGACACCTCATCAGTGTCTACTTTCATGGAAAAAAAAAAAAAATCTTTCATCCTGTGTCCACCTGCTCAAACAATTTGAATATTGCACGTAGTTTGAATTACTGACATTCTTATTTTTACCTTTCAGTCTTTCAGCCACATAAAATCTTGAAACAAATCTCCTAAATCACTCCAGCAAAAATGGCAGCCAGTAAAACTTCAATCCGTCTAAGCGTCGCTTCACATTCAGGATGTAATAACTCTTTCAGACATAGTGTTCTAGATGATATATCTAATATCCGGGTTACCCATACTTGGAAAAGCAAGATGAAGTGGGTCAATATGCAAGATTTGAATTTCTGTTTGTCATCTACAGACTCACCCTTTATGAAGATTCTTTTCTGAATTGGAAGATGTGCTTTTCTTTTTCTTATCTCTTTTTCCTTTCTTCTACTTCCTCTTTCTCTTCTTCTTCCTCTTCCTCTACCTCTCCCTCTGCTTCTCCTTCTCCTCCTCCTTCTTCTTTTCTTCTTCTTCTTCTTCTTTCTTTTTTCTTCTCCTCCTCCTTCTCCTTCTTCTTCTTCTTTCTTCTCCTCCTCCTCCTCCTCCTCCTTCTTCTACATTAGACTCCTTTGAGGTTTCTAGTTGTGTGTAAATTGTTCAAGTAGAATACAGAATACTGTATATATTTACATTTTTGCTGGGAAAAGGCCATGATGCGCACTGGCTTCTCACAGAGCACAGAGATGTCCTCCAGAATGAATGCTCTTGCTCTACTTTCTCTTTTCTGAATTGAAACAATAGTGATACCTCCAACTCACAAAGGAAGACATGCAGGTCCAGGGCGCTATGAAGTTATACATAATCATCACCAGCTGGAAATGAAACTTGTGGCTCAGAAGCTTGATATGTTTGGAAACCAGAGGATGAGTTTGCAGCCACAAGCAGTGTGATTTCCTCACAGGGGTGGGGGTGGGGTGGCCTGGTACTGAGGACACCTCTGTCCTAAATGCTGTTTCCCAGCCTGCTGTGTGGGGCGCGGGGGCGCCTGTGAACTGCTCCCTCTCATTCCTGTGGCACTATCCTTCAATCTTCTTTTTATTTATTTATTTATTTTTCTTGTTTCAGAACTTTTGTTTGTTTATTTATTTTTTTTATGTCCAGTTCAGCCTGCTCAAGGGCAGGGCTGGCGCAGCATGTGGTGCTGGGGATCGAACTGAGGTCCCTGCAGCTGCCTAAGCTTTCCTAAGCAGGCGCTTTAGATCATTGAGCCATCCTGCCGGGCCCCTCAATCTTCTTCTGACACCTAATCATGTAAGAACAGTCCCTCTGCTGCATCTGCCACCCACAAGTTGAATAGGGGGAAGTTGATTTGAGTCAGGGAAAAAAACAAAACAAAACAGAAAACCAGGGAGTGAAAGAGTGCTCAGGTCTCAGAGAAGCCCTAGGACAGCAGCCGCATGATCTGTGGGGTCTTCATGGCTCTTAACAGCCCCTTAGTTCTGCGCCGCCTCTGAGCGGAATTCCCTCAGACATGGGTGAGGGTTTGCCCATTAGAGAACGGATTCTCTTGTTCTTCCTAAAGCTTAACAGTGAGAAGTGACTGTGGGAGAAACTCCTATTCCCAAACTACAGTGTAAGGCTTGTTTCTTTTTCTTTTCTGCCTGTTTGGAGATCTAATAAAAATGGAGTGGAATTATTAAATAATCAGAATTATTGTGTGTTAATTTTGTTAGTGAACGTCACTGCAAGTTTAGTTGTGACTTTCTGTGAGAATTTGGAAATAAAATGTTAAACCAATATAAATATTATTCTAATATTTTGTTCTTATAAAAAAAGGTAAAATTGAGTTATCCACATTGCTTTTTTTTGTTTGTTTCTGTTGATTTTGAGACAAGGTCTCCCCATGTAGTTCAGACTGGCCTCAAACTCACAGCGATCCCCCGCCTCAGCCTTCCAAGGGCCAGAATTACGGGCAGGCACCGCCACGTCTGGTTGAGTTACCCATACTGGAAATGAAGCAGGAATCACTAATGTTCCCACCTTTTTATCTCCTTTCTATTTCAGGTCATAAACCATTCCAGGACTTGAGATGAGTAGGCTACAGCTGAAGAGGCAATAGGTCCTGGGCTTACCTGGAGACACACAGAGCTGGGCCGGGCATGGAGATTGCCTGGGGCCCCGTGAAGGCTGTGTGAGCACGAGGTAGAGGGGCCCTGGGCAAGGGGCAGGGCGCAGAGGCTAGAACACCTTGCACTGGTAGCTGGGCAGCAGGAACAGCGGCTCGGGCCAACATGAATGCTTTATTGTGCTGTGAGACCCGGAGAATGTTTTTTTCCTGAACTCCTTCGTGAGATTGGTTCCACCCCAGCCTCCCTGAAGGTGGTGCTCATTACCTGTAGTAGGCCCCAGTTGGAAGAAACTGGGTGCCTTTGCACTGTGTAGAGCTTTGGCAACTCTCACTGTCTACACCAGAGGAGTTGTCTATGCCAATGGTATTTGTGTAACAGCATATTAGATTGTTTGAAGACTAGTAGATCTTTCAAGAGAATAGGGAAACTTTATGTAGATAAAGTACCAGTGTTGTACATCGGTGGGGGCCAACTAGTGAATGTAAAGTTGTTGTATTTTTCGGAATCTTATCATTTCTGTATTTGTGTCCCCTGCCATGCCCTTCTCACCTGGTGTAGGTATGCCTGCCAGATTGGCATCAAGGTTTATACTTCAATTAAAGATGCCAAGGACAAAAGAAAGGAAGAACAGAAGGAAGGGAGAAAGGAAGGAAGAAAAACAGAAAGAAAGGAAGAAAGAAGAGAAAGAAAGAAAGAAAGAAAGAAAGAAAGAAAGAAAGAAGGAAGAAAGAAAGAAGAGAAAACAGAAAAGAATTTTACAAAGTTTATTTGGCACCACTTATGGTAGAAAGCAAGACCAGAAGGGCCAGGAACACAAGCAGACCCCTTCTGGGTGCATCCTGGGAAGCGGCCTGTCAGTCTGAGCAAAGGGGGATGGAGGAGTTGAAAGAGCTGGAAAGGGCCTGCAGAGAGGGCAGGTGCCACGGCTTGGGGACAAGACTTTCCTCTGCTACCAAACTGCACAGGTCATGGGGTGAGTAGATCTGGGCATGAAGCACACGCAGTAACTAATCTTGGCCTAAGATTCCTAAGAACAGATGAAGGACAGCCAGTATGCGTGGCCCATGGAGAAGTACAGACAGTGAGCTGCCAGGATTTGCAGAGAGCAGATGATGGAGGTGCAAGTCCAGCCTGTGGTAATGAAATGGGCTGAGCTTAAGCTGGAGGGCGGGGTCCAGCTCACTCCCCTCCAGGAGCGATGGGGGCAGATGAGCTGATGTCTTAACACCACGTCTAATACATTAAACATGCCTTCTACTTTGGAGAGCAATGGTGCCCTGCTGGGTAAAGTCCCTTAACTTCCTGTCCTCAGACAAAACACGTATTTATAGCTGCAGCACACCCTTCTCACTTCCTTTCTTAAGAGGACAAAGTGTCACTCTACCATCCAAATCAATAATTCTGGGTGATCCTTGCCTCTTCAACCACATCTCGTCCTATTATATTTTTAACCTTCTCTCTCTGTAGCTCTTTTCCTTTTGATAGGAAAACTTGCTTCCGTATCTCATCCAACTTTTATTTTTTGAGTCATTATCTTTATTAACTGCTTGGGCATTGCTGAAAATTTATAAAACATGGAAAAGTAAGACAGATAACATCCTCCATAATCTTATTTGCTAAGTAGGCCTTCATTGTTTTTCAACATATGTACCTGTGATATGTCGGAATGGAAACACTGAGACCATTTCAAAATCCGATGCTAATTCTTGTGTGTTTGTGTCTCTTTGGAGCACCTGCAGGTCAGAGTAGAGAGCTAGGAGAGTGCTGAGGCTTAGTAAAGAAAAAGGCTGCTTCCTTTGAACGGAAAAAAGGACAGAGAAGGGAGGGGGAAGAACAAATATGCACAAGGTGGGAGCCTGGGTAAGGAGAAGGTATCCCAGCAGCATGCTTAGACCTTTGTTGCTCAGGAAGAACTTGGCAGGAAGACATAACGCAGGGCACTTGGAGAGGCGCTACTTCTAGACAGGAGCCAGGGCTGGAGATGCAGGACTTGAATGCACGTGTGAGCCTCTGGGTTAGGTCCCAAGTGCTGCAATTCACCGGTGATCAGAACAAAACCAGGAGCCACACAGGGCCCAGCTCGCCTCGCGAAGTTCATTCGTCATTTTCTCAAGACCGTCTCGCTCTCTACATTTGTGTCCTCCGGCTCCCATGCCCGCCGTCAGTGTAGCCCAGGAGGACTTATCTCTCTCTATCTGCTGTGTGATCCTACCAAGTGAGGTGGGCTCCCCTTCTAGGTCTTCTTTTCTGGAAGATCATCTATACAAACAGAAAGTTCTCTAACCCAGTATAATAAGGACAGTGTTTCCCAATGGAGAAAAACTTCTACTCTATAAGGAGTAGAGGGCTGGCAAGATAGCTCAGCAGATCTAGTGCCTGGGTAGGCAAGCACAGGGACCCACGTTCGATCGCTGGCACCACACGCCACTGGCCCTGCCCCTGAGCAAGCTGAGCTGGCCACTGAGACCCTGTATACTGGTGTACTCCCATAATCCCAGAGCTGGGGAGGCTGAAAACAGGGGGACCACTATGAGTCTGAGCTGCATAGTGAGATCCTGTACCAAATCCATTAAAAAGAGAAAAGTTAAATTTTTACGGTGGAGTAGGAGCTAGTAGGCAGAACTTAAAACTTGTGAGCCAACTCACTCCAGTATTCTGGGTACACAGTTGTCAAAAAAATGACTTCATTGAAACATAACTGTCATATTTACTGCACATGTTGTCAAACTACACAAATATGAAGTTTAGCAGTTTGCCACACACCTCAGAGCCAATTGCCACAATCAGAAATGTGACCTGCCACCTCCTCACAGTCATGCATTTTGCAGTCTTTCACATTCTGTCCTTCTCATGAATCTCTAGGTGTTATACTTGGTTAAAGTTCTGTCACTGTAGATAAAAATGCATGTGATAGCTTTTATATGATAGAAAGTATATAGTAAATGTTTTTTTCTGGTTCTTTCCCTCAGCAAAATTATCTTGAGATTTTATCTGTGTTGTATTATGTATTCATGTACATTTCTTTTTGGCCATATTTTTAGGGCATATTTAAAATACAGCTTATAGGGCTGGTGAGATAGCTCAGTTGACTAAGCACCTGCTTAAGCAAGCACAGGAACTGGAGTTCGATCCTTGGCACCACCTGCCACACCGGTCCCACTTCTGGGCATGCTGAGCTACCCACTGAGCCCAGGTGTGGGGCACGTGTCTATGCCTCCAGCACTGGGGAGGCTGAAACAGGAGGATCACCATGAGTCCAAGCTGTATAGTGAGACCCTGTACTAAATACATTAAAAACTGCAGCTTCTATAAACGTTCGTGTCCAACTTTTTATAAGAATATGTGTTTGTATTTCTGTTGGATAAAGGTCTATGGGTAGTTGGGGCTGAGGAGCTAGTTCCGTGGCACAAGTGTCTGCCTGGGAAGTGCAAGGTCATGAGTTTGAACCCTGGTCCAGAAAAAAAGAAAGAAAGAAAGAAAGAAAGAAAGAAAGAAAGAAAGAAAGAAAGAAAGAAAGAAAGAAAGAAAGAAAGAAAAGGTCTATTGGTAGTAAAAGAGTTGGATTCTATGCCAAGTGTAGGTGTAACATTTCGAATATGTCACATTTTTTTCCAGAATGGTTGTGTGATTGTGTATTTCTATCAGTAATGCGTGGGTATTTCCGTTCTAGTTTCTCCCCAGCTCTTGGTGTGATCACTCCTTTTAACATCAGCTGTGCTGTTTCACTGGCCATTCTACTTCAACCTGCAGTAGTACATCGCGGCTTAATTTGCTTTTCTCCAGTGACTAATTATGTGGACATCTTTTCATATGATAAGCCACCCTCTGTATATCTTTCTTGGTTTCCTGCCAATGCTTATTTACTGCCTATTTGCTTTCATACTGTGGAATTTTCAGATTTCTTTATGTGGGTTGCAAGTTCTTTACCAGTTGCAGTATTTTGCTCATTATTATGTATTATTGTTTCTGTTAATATTTACTTAATGGTTGTTCTGGTAAACTTTCTTGTCAGTACTGTTCTTTTTTTTATGGCTGTTCATTTTCTTATGTTGAAATTTCATATTTTTAATATGGACACAACTACTTCACTGGTTATATAATATGTAAATATTAATTTTCCAAATATTTGGACAGGAGACATTCTTAATCCTGAAAAAGTCCGATGTGCTCATCTATTTTTTTGTACAGACTGTTTTTGATGTCACAAATAATAATTGTCACATATCCCAAAATCATAGAGAAGTTTTCTTATGTTTTTTGGGGAAAGTAGTATAATTTTAGTCTTTACATTTATGTTACATGTGGTGTTAACTTTTGTATGTGGAGTGATTTAAAGGTCATAGTATATTATTACATGTCTTGAAAAATTCTTTTCCTTACTGAATTATTTTTTATTTCCTTATCAAAAATAAACTGACCAGGGCCTGGCGGGATGGCTCAGTGGTCTAAAGCGCCTGCTTTGGAAAGCTTGGGTGGCTTCAGGGACCGCGGTTCAATCCCCGGCACCACATGCCGCGCTAGCCCTGCCCTCACGGTGGGCTGAGCTGGCCATAAAAAAATGAGTGAATAAACAAACAAAGGTTCTGAAACAAGAAAAAAATAAAAATAAATAAATAAATTGACCCTATATGTCTTTTTCTGGATCTACTGGCTATTTATTAGTATTGACAACTATACTGGGTACTTTATTTCTTGTGATTTAATGTTTCAATGGATCATTATTATTCCTTCAGTTCTTTTTCTTTATTTTCAAAGCTGATTTACCTATTTTAGTTCATTTATTCCACTTGAATTTAATAGTTGGCTGACAATTTATTTAAAAACTACGCACTGGAAATTTCATCAGTATTGCACACCATCTGTGGACAGACTGAGGGGAGGCCGTTGACCTCTTCCCACGCCGACCTGTCCGCCCATCAGTTGGGCAGCCCCTTTTTATTTGCTCCCAGCAGTGTTTTGGTGGTTTCAATGCACGGGCCCTATCTATCGCTCGTCATATTTATTCTCAAGCATTTAATGTTGAGTGCTAACGAAAATAAAACTTTAAAATTCTATTTTATAACAGTCTGATTCTTGTATATAGACTTTCTATGCTAGTCTTGTCTTCTGCCATATTGCCAAATTTGATAATTTATCTAGTGAGTTTTTGGTAGATTCCACCAAATTTTCTTCATGATCACATAATCTGTGAATAGACAGCATTTCCCTTAATTCTTTCTGATCTGAATCTTTGTTTTCTTCTTATTTTATTGCACTGCCTAGAACCTTCAGTACCATGCTGAGTTACAGGTTTCTTTCTAGATTAAAAAACACTGCCCCCAAATAGCTCAATTGTAGCAGCTTTGTTGAGCTTAGTGATATCTGAGAAGCATCACTGTATTTCATTTTTTATAGTACTGGGGATCAAACCAAAGGATGGTTTACCACTGAGTTATATCCCCAGCCATTCACTGTCTGTGTCAGTCAGTCAGTCAGTCAGCCAGTCAGTCAGTCAGTCAGTCAGTCAGTCAGTCAGTCTGTCCATTCGTCCATCTGTCTGTCTGTCTGTCTGTTCCAGGATGTTGCCAAGTTATCCCAGCTGGACTTGAACTTGCACACCTCCTGCCTCTATCTTCCCAGTAGCTGGAGCTACAGGTGTGCACCACTGTACCTAGTGCTGTATTCCCCACTTAATGGTGGTGTTTACAATGTTGAATGGCCAAACTGAAGTCTACCTTCCTAGCACTATCAGAAATTTTGCTTGTTTGCACTATCATATCCGAATATTCTCTGCTGACCTCCAAGTCCTGCAGGTCTTCACTCATTTTCCTCTAGGGTGGTTACTGTACTTCCCTCACCTTTGTCTCTAACTTGAGCCCTAATGGCAGCTCTGCACACTGCTTTTCCCCCTATACCCTCAGCTTCCACATTAGCTAAGCTTCCCTATTTGTGAATTTTGTGCCTAGCTCACTCCGCTACAATTCACTGACCACATAGCGATGGGCAGCGGGGCTTGAGCAGCATAGACATATTCATTCTTTCTTTAGTAGCCTTAAAAGTTTCTTTCTTTCTTTTCTTTTTTTTTTTTTTTTTCAATATGGTGTCACACTACACAGCTCAGACTTGTAGTGATTCTCCTGTTTTCAGGCTCCCCAGTGCTGAGATTTCAGGTATGCACCATCATGCCTGGACTTGGTGGCCAGCTCAGTGTACCCTGGGGCAGGGCCAGTGTGCCATATAGTGCTGGGAATTGAACCTTGGTCCCTGTGCTTGCCTAAGCAGGCACTTAGTGCACTGAGCTATCTTGCCAGCCTTCCTTTAGTAACCTTAACTGTCCTCCAGTTTTCTTCTGGATAAGGCTGAAATTCTTTAGCAAAACATTCTGTACCATCAGGTGCTTGCTTTCAGTATTAAAAATGATATTAATATTAATGCATATATATCCTTAATCTAAATTTCACTGCCTTTCTTTGATGGACATCTTATTCTTACCTCTATTATACATGAGGGGAAAGAGGTTAAAGAACTTGTCTGTGCAAGTCTTCTTTCTTTCATAAAGCTAACTCTACTTAGTTTATGAATTGTACCTTCTCTGCCCATTTGAATGCACTATTTTCTTGTCTAGAATGTGCTCAACTCTGTGTCTCAGTGAGAACTGCGTGGTCGTCACCCGGGCCAGCTGTAAGTCGACTCATAGAAGAAGCCTTTTCTAGTGGACCAGGAGGCAAGATCCTTTCTGAGTGTAAACCGTGGTGGGGCGTCCAGTGATGCTTCCAGTGACCACACTGGGCATCGCGCTGACTTCAGCTTATCATGTCAAAGCCAAGGAAAACTTAGACACTTTTCAAAACCCGTCTATGCTTCAGTTTGTTCATTTGTGACATTGTGATAAGAAATCTTTTGGAGGACAAGGCAGGATTGTGTGCAGTATGTAACAGCAGAGCTGCAGCATGGGCGGGCAATCAGCAACGTCTAATCACTGTGGCTACTGACCCCGTGCATCTTGTTGTACAGCGGCTCTTGTGAGAGACCTGTACCATTCACTGAATTTATTGAATCCTAGCCCAGAGGCTCATTTTCTTAGGATCGAAACCTGATACCCTGGGTATTAAAAAAAAAAAAAAAAAAAAAACTTTCTATGTATATAGTATGAATCATCTAATTAACCTTATTTTGCTCTCTGATTTGCTAAAAGTTCCAGGAACAAATTAACTCTTTCTAACTATTCACAGGACCTAGAGTACCTATCTTAGTTGTGTTTGCCTTTTAAATTCATTGCACTGTAGAACTTTTGCCAGTGTCAGCCCTCTGAATGAGTCACAGCCATTGTTTGACCAATTTGTTCTCTGTGAAAGCCTGAATGTTTTCTCTCTAGGTGACTCTCCTTAGGGCTTCAGGTTAAATCCTGAGGGGACTTGACTGGCCTTGTCAGATACAAAAGTTACATGTTTTTGTCATATAGGTCTTGCTTTATCTTGGTCTTAACATTCCAGCAGAAAAGTTTAACCATGAAGTATAAACAGTAAAGCCATATTAATATGCTGACCTGTAAAGGGCTGAAGTCAACAGCTTCCAACATTGCCAGTTCTGCTGACAACTCACTACTATTTTGGGTTATTGCACTATATATACAGTCACTTCCTCCTAGTTCAATAAGAAGAAATATTTGTACCAATATTGTTTAGAAAAGTTGTGTCTTCATCTTGTACTCTGAACAGCTACTATGAAGACAACAATATGCATTGTATCAATATTTTGGCTCGCCTGTTAACTTGTTCTGAAACTCTCTTGTGATTTCTTTCTCATTAAAATTAATAAAATAAAAAAAATTCATTGCATTAGTTTTCTTTTACCCCAACCTTGTTAATCCAAACCATGTCATGCATTTCTTTGGTAAACAGGCTTAAAGCTTTTGTTCATTGTTGAGGGAGAGCCAATATCTTTTGAGGAGTACAATGGGAGAGGGCTGAGAAAGCTCCTGTAGACTGCTTGACACTTAAATGCCTGATCTGTCAAATTCCAATGGTGGAAAGAAAATAATGCCAATTTCTCAAAAGCAGACATGATAATTTGTACCATTTTATGTAGTTAAAATTTTTGGTTTATTGAAATAAGAATGACAGCTGCAAGGAGCTATGATACATTTTATCTAATAAATGTATAACAAGAAAATGAGCGGAAATATTAAGTCTCATACAGAAACTTCGTTTAAAGCCACATATTTGCATTCTGAAGCCTTTGGGAATCATGAAATGACACATAACTGACTTCTGTGCATTCAGATTCCAGGCAAAAACATACAGGGAAATAAATGTTATAAATAATTGAAAAAACTGACCGGAAACTCAAACCAACAGCCTCAGGTGATTGACCAAAAATTATTTGAAATTACTATGTGAGGAAAGTGTCACCTGTGAGGTGTTCTGCCCAGATGTAGTTCTGACTATTTTATTTTTATTTATTTTTTATTTTTTTGCAGTATTGGAGATTGAACTCAGGACCTTGTGCTTGCCAGGAAAGTGCTTATTCTACTGAGCAATAATATCTCTCTGGCCCCAGGTTTAGTTCTAGAAAGAAAGCACTATCTTGTCAAAGCTCAATGAGAATCTTAAGGAAAGTCAGATGTTCTGTTAGCAGTGATCCAACAAAAGTCTCGGTATATTTCTTACTATGCTTTTATGAAGATTTTCCATTAAAACAACCGCTCCCTCTGTAGCCCAGACATCTGGGAGATACTTTCTTCCCATGATGTCAGTCATTGAATTCAAGTGTGGTATTTTAGCATCTCAGAGGTTTGTAAAGTAGCCTCACTTACATGGGAAGAACTTTCAGTTCTGGCTCTGGAATCTCAAAAAAATACACAACAGGTGGATGATATCAATCCCAGAAAATACTGTGCCTTTTTGGAGATTTAACTTATAAGCCATGAAAAAGCTGTTGATTGCAATTTATTTATATAGAAATTAGTCAAAATATGTCAATAGTGGTACTGTGGCTTCAAAAAGAAATATAACTGCCTCTAGTGGACAGCCTCACATTGTCTGGAAATAGGGAGGCAGGATAAAAATGCTATGGCATTATTTTACATTTAGTGCTTTAATATACTAATTATTCCTCAACTCAAATTATTTCAGTGTAAGACATGATATCTCATAAAAAGTAACAGCTTCATGCATATAAGAGACTTGTTTCACCCTGAATAGTATAGAGATGATTGTGATTTTGGGTTTTTGACATTGAAAATGTTTTTTTTTTTTTTTTTTTGCGGGACCGGGGTTCAAACTCATGACCTTGCACTTGCCAGGCAGGCACTTGTGCCACAGAGCTATCTCCCTGGTCCCGAAAATGGTTTTGTATAGGGGAGAAAACAGTAGAGTTGGTTGCCTTGACAACGCAGGACAGTCACCTCAAGAAATCCACAGCATTGCAGGACCTTCTTTCTAGTATGTGGAGATTGCAAACTACTTACTAGACTAGGTTAAAAGAAAACCAATCCCAAAGAAAGACATTGTTACCTGGTCTGAAACGTTCATTTTCATTTCTTTGTCATAAGCCTTGTTGGAAAAGAGATGGAAAAATCTAGGGGAACAGGGTGGCAGGGAGAGGAGGAAAGATATGGTTTTTACTTGAGTCTGTGCCTCTCAGCCTACCCCTGCATGGGCCCAAAAGGAATCCAGGAGTTCCCACTCACTGCCAGAACATTTATTCTGCTAAGAAAAAATATGTCTTGCCCTCATTCTGTTGATTTGCTTAGTGGTCTCCCACACAGATTTTCCCTGAGGAATGTCACTGATGCCTATTACACAGTCTTAAATATGATGCTAATTAAGGATTTAGGGCCACAGAGTCAGTTATTCATTACATAGAAAACAAAACTTATTAACACACGAGCTCCCTTGAGCAGTTTTCCTGACAGGATGGGGGACAGCTTCACTCATAAAGTGACAAGCCTCAAAGGCAAGGCTGTTACTGAAAATGTACCTTTGTTGAATAAGTTTGCTTCTTTCCCCAGCCAGCTCCTCTCTAGGATGATATTTGTGCTTAAATTTCATGTTCTGCTTCTAAAAATCATCACAGAGTTGTTCGGAATTGAAGTTTGAGTTTTCCTTTTTTAAAATAGTTTTTTTTTTTAATAGAGCTCTGCATTGCTGTGGCTTAAACTGCATATGAATTTTGTTTTCAACATAGTTTCATACTGAGATTCATCAGATATGAACCCCATGTGAAGGAGACATGCTGTGTGGCTGGGTGCCCTTTGCTTGCTTTATTTATTTATTTATTTATTTACTTACTTACTTACTTACTTACTTACTTACTTATTTATTTGATTTCCTGGCTTTAAGATTGTAGAAATGAATCGGCACCAGAGGGACACATATAGGGAGCAAAGGAACTGCCTCTGCCATAACAACATGGAGAAGCACTGTGAGGGTGAGCTTCTGTGCGTGCAGATAGCATCCATCTGCAGATAGTGACAGCTCCACTATATGCAGCCCAAAATAACTAGCACCCTGTGCTG
>PVJA010000677.1:78369-102536 GCA_004027025.1 Myocastor coypus
CTAGGTCATGTGCAGGGTACACTGGAAGGTTAGATAGACTAGCTGTAGAGTCCATTCTGGAGATGACTGGTGGCACAGGCTCTGGTGTATGTCTCGGTGGACCACGGAATCGTGGCCTTGTAATGTGTCTGGTCCCTGCCTGTTTCTTCTCTAGGACGCTTCCTTTCTTCTCCTTACTGGCCACGAACCCAGCAGCTGTGGCTCCTCACATCCTTTGGGGTGCTGTTTATGCCGTGGAGCCAGCTGACCTTGGGTTGAATCCCCCTAACATGTGAGCCAGTCGAACCTCTTCTTTGAGTTGTGGGTGTCGGAGATTGCACCCAGGGATGAGAGCACCGACCCATCGTATCAACAGGGACTCTTGGACTATGTGACAGGTGGAAAATGAGGTGTTCGTCTGAAAAGGGTGCCTCTGAAGTAATCTTGGGCAATCTCTGACTTAATCCTAAAGGGTAGCATTTTCTATGTAATCGAGACAAGAATGCAGAATATAAACTCTAATTTGTACTAAATTCTTTGACTCATGAACTGACACTCTTAGCATCTTTCCATGAAAACGTCCTTCAAGGCCCAAGACACAGGCTTTTCAGGGGACAGAACGAACCTACATGCCAGTGACTCTCTATGAGGCAGTGGGTCTTGTGTCCACTGCATGCCATCATGTGTGGGTCCATTGCAGTTTGGAGCTACTTGAGTGAAATCATTGAGTATGTCGTATACCGCCATTAAAGAATTTCTCTATTTTAGAGACTAAAGAAGGTATTATCTAAATAAAATGTGGAGGCATGCAGAAACAACAAACAGAACACAAAAGAAATCTTAGGCTCTGCTCTGTGTACAAATTTAAACAAAACAGTGCATAGTAGGCACGGTGACGCATGCCTGTAAGCCCTGGGCTTCGGAGGCTAAAGACAGGAAGAGTCCAATCTATGTAAGGAGACCTTATAGACCCTGCACTAAACACATAAAAAGGAAAACAGTGAATAGTTTTGAATCTTAGATCCCTGTGCTAATTGTAAAATAAAATGTTAGATGTCATAATCTCTAACCTTTTCTTCTTTATAACCTGGTTTCTTTTCAGAACTTCACATGCTAACAGGAGTGGAACAGAAAAGTCGAGTCTCTAAGTCAGCCTTTATTTGCCTCTTTTCAGACTTGTCAGGATGTATGGGCGTTCATTTCTTTTTTCTCTTATTTTGTTATTTAACATTTTAAGCTTTTTTAGTAGTCCTTGGAATCAAAGCTAAGGCACTATGTATGCTTTATCCCTGAACTATATCTATGATCCAATGTTTATGAAATAAGCCTTTAATTTTTAAATAACTTTATGTTTATAGAACATTTCTAAAGAAAATAAGGGTCATATATGTCCACTGCTGTTCCCCAAATGTAAACATTTTACAGCATCACATTTGCTAAAACTAAGAAAACATTTGTAAATCAATAAATCAGTATTAAATATTGATTTACTAAGGACAGAAATGTAAACTTGCCACAATATGGATAACAAAGGGTTGGGAGGGACGATACTATCATGGTCTTAGAAGACTTTACAGTCTGCAAAGTGGTTTATTTTTCAGTGCAACTTCAAAAGTTGAAAGTAGGAACCAGTGTCATCTTTCCACATTTTTCCCCATTAATGATTGCAAAAGACCCTGTCTCAGGCCCTAGGATTCACCTACAGCTACAGGGCAAGGATGTGAGGAGTTTAAATTCAGTTCTTCCCACTACATTATATTGTATTTCATTAGACAAATACTGGCAGAGATATACGGACACTTTCTCCCTACACAGATTATATCCTCCTGACTTATGGGCTGAATCTAGAGCTTTTCTATTTCCTTCCCTTCATACTTTTTATATTTGGACACATTATTAGTATTTAAAATTGAAAGGGATTACATTAAATATAAAATGTGACCTTCCTCTGAGAAAGTTATGGATCCGGCCATTGCGGACCTACCCAACAGTGACATCGCTATTGCTCTCACTAGACCTGTGTGCATACCAATGTCAGAACATCATGGTCCTCACCACACCTTATCCCAGTACTACGTTACTGGCTATGTATCATTATGAAACCAGACTGCTTCAATCCCTTATATTACTTATCTAGTTTCTAAAGTAAATTGCCTGTGGACTGAGTAGCTCTCCACAGCCCCAGTAATTTTTCTCAGCCAATTTGCACAAGTTATCTTTGTGCATCGTTCTAGCCCTGATTCCCTACACTCATTCAACAAACCTTTTCGTCTTAATTTTCTTTACTAAAATATTCCCCTAATGGAACTGAAAGGCAGCTATGAAATTGAAGATTTCTTCATCAGAGTTCCTCCACATTTGCCTTAAATTATAATTTAATAGTTGGAATTATATTAGCCCTGCCTGGAGTCATTAGAATTATCCTTCATTCATTTTCAACTCTATTTCAAGATTCTGTGGCCAACTCATTTTCCAACTCCTTACTTCTTTCCCTACCTAACCAGAATGTCAATTCTCTGAGGTCAGAGGATTTTTGTCTGATTTGCTAGTCTGTCAGGTGTTTATGATGGTGGCTGGTACGTAGGAGGTGCTCATTATGACGTATTCCATTAGTGGAATAATTAGTAAATATTTGTTGACTGTGTGAAAAAGGTGAGTCACTGCTTGGGCCTCTTGGTGTGGCCCTTCCAACAGGGCTGGTGTTTCTCTTGTTTTCCGTATGAATAGAACACAACATCAGCTCATTATTGTGTTCCAGAAAAAGCCATTTTCAAATGTGGAAGAGTATGTGGTTCCAACACTTGTTAGCTTTATTAATAAAAATACTTTATCGAAGTATCAACTTTTGTATCAAGCCAGTTCTACATTTACAGAAACCTTGGCCCTGGAAGAAAAAGGAATCTACCCCTTGGGATTCAACCTGCTTAGACTTTAAATCTGCTACGCACCAAGGAGCAATTGGCTTTCAGGTCCTTCATGTCCACCTTGGGGCTGCAGGACAGCCTCGCTGTCAAGAATCACTTGAATTTGCTTCACTTTAGCCTTTAATCATCAGCCCACAGCTTAGAAGAGGAAGAAAGATGGGCAGGCCGGAAGCTTGGCCCGGCTTCCTGTCCCCTTCCTGGGCTCATCTTTCCAAATATTCATGCTTGGGCACTCTCTTCTCTTGTCTTTCTTTTCCCTTCTTTCTCTGTTCTTTTCTTTTTTTCTTCCATAGTCAAATTTAATTCATTTAGCCCTAAATCTTCATCTTCCTTTCTTTGCTAAACCCCAGAAGGTATTCGATTTGCTTGACCATACCTTTCTTTGGAGAGTAATATGAAGGTTTTTTGTTTGTTTGTTTTTCTGAGACAGGGTCTTGCTTTGTAGTTCAGCTGGCCTTGAACTCACCAAGTAGCCGAGGCTGGCTCAGGCTTGTGGTGATCCTCCTACCTTAGTCTCCATGCTGGGATTTCAGACATGCACCGCCATGCCCAGCAGTAATAAGGAAACTGAAGCAAGCATGCACATTGTCTGCTTAGAACTTGGACTTAGTTCCTGATAACTCGGCACACTGTCGTGCACGGCCCAAGCACAGCACTCATTCAGAATTCCTTCTATGCTGCTTTTTCTTCTGAACATTTAAAATGCATTTGATAGAGCCTTCTTCCTCTCTTTCTGTCTGTGCCTGCCTGCCTGTGTGTCTGCCTCCCTGCGCCGTTCTTTCCTTTCCTGATAAGTGAATTCCTCATTTTTCTTTTATACAATGTAAATTTTAAGTTAGAAGAGATTTAATTAACAAGCCTATCCACTCTCCTTTTACAGGTAAAGAAACTGAGGCAAGGCTTACAACGGAGCAATGTAAGAACCAGCATTGAAGCTTGGTCTTCTGATTCTATACCAGTACTCCTTCCTTTATGGTTCAAATAATCGGTTCCTCTCGCTATTTATTTACGGTCCTTATAGTTCAGATAAAAGATAATTTACAAATATTGGCAGCCCTGAGTCTAGGGCTGATCATGTTATTGTAGGGGAATAAAGATCTCTACTGGCAGGAGATCAGAGATCTAACACACTAGACATTTCGGGAGGGCAGGGCCTGCTCTATCTGTGGTGGCTCTGGTAGGCTGATTCGGCCCACATATTCTTGGGCAAGATAGTAGCACTGGTCTGACGATGTGAGGAGTGGTAGAGGGCACCCACATGGGTTACAAGAGAAAAGGAGCTATTGGTGGCATCCTGTAGAAAGAGGCAGAAAACCAGCAGGAAGTGGACGTAGGAGAGGTTCTCTTTTTGGAGTAAAATCTTTCAGGCATTTACTTCTTTATGATGTTAATAATACTACGCCAGCCTATTGATTGCTGTACAAAGAGGCTAAAGACCATCCCTTCAGCTAGATCATTTGAAAGTGTTTTTCATTTCTCTTTTGCGTGTTAACGCTATAGAAAAGAATTTTGATTAGACCTAAAATATCTGCTTTTTAAAGGTCATGTTGATTTCCAGCATCTCACTTAGAGACAAAAAAAAAAAAAAAACACTAAACCATAAATTTGAAACACCTTGTTATATTTGATGCCAAGAATAGAGAAACTGAAATAACTAATTTAAAAAAAAAAATTCTGAAATTGAAAGAAAAAATACTTAACTGGAAGAAAATTTAGATATTAGAAAGTATTTTCAAATAGAAATTAGGAAGTAATTTAAAACTCAATCAAAAGATGAAGCTCTGGGGCCATCTTCACGTGCACCTGGCTGTGTGTGCTGCCGCACGTGCTAACCAGACGCTTTCATGACGTTCGCAGAGATTATTGTAATATTGGTTCTATTCCTTTCTTAAAGATGATGTTTCAGTAATTCAGAATATGTAGTGTGTAAGAGCACCTCGTTTTGTACCCTGTCCCTGCTAAAATAAAGATGGATTTTCTCAAGAGTGGAATTTTATCTGGTTACAGACTTTAGTAGCAAGGCTAATGCAGGTTAAGTGTTTGCTTCCATATCCAGAAGAGTAACGCAAGGTCATATTCTTACTGGCAAGAGAGGTTACAGTCTTCAAGTATGAGTTTTCAAAGAGAGAAATGTGGCTAAAGTGATAGATGATTGAATTTAGTAAGAAGAAGTACTGAAGAGAAATGCTCCAGTTAGTCCATTTTATCCACCAATAATCATTCAGGGGATATTTATTTAAAATTTCTGTGTGACAGCCTGTATCAAATCCTTTCCCATGTTTGCAGTCATTTCCAACTGCTAAAAAAAATGGGAGAATACTGCCTAAGTGGTCATTTCACTATGTGTTCATAGATATTTTGGGGTTGCTTTGTTTGTACATCTTTAGTTATGGCAGATCTTACAAAGTTGAATCTTGATGTCCAGGTTATGTTTGGAATTCTTTGTCCCGTTCGCTCTGGAGTTACAGCTTTGCCTCCCTTTCCATCTTTCTGCAGCTCACTATACCCTATCTAAAAGTAGGAATTTGTTCTGCTTTGTTTATTCTAAACGTTACTGACATACCGTAGGTGCTTATTGCGGTTGAGTCAAAGAGTAAGCCAGGTATCACTGGAGTCTTCCCAGGAAAATTATCAGGACTATAATTCAGGACTTCCATTCCTTTGAGACTAAAATCTGTCTCAAAGGAATGGAAGCCGTAGAAGACAATAAGGTCTTTGGTTTCTCAGCAGATGATACTTCTATTTTGAACAAGCAGTTCTAGAACACCAATTTTAGATGAATAAATACGATTTGAAATATCAAAAGATCAATAGACCTACTAGCATTTCATTTAAAGACAATGATAACATCCTTGTGAAAAAAATTCCAAATACGTGTGAGGGTAAAACATGGGTCACTGATGATTTCATCACATAATAATTTGATACAAACATGCTATAACACCATTTTAATTGATGTATCAATTTTAAAATTTCTGAGAAGACAAATATGTTAAGACACTAAAATAAATTTTAAAAATCCAAAAATGTTGGTGGAAAGTTTAATGTCTTAAAAAAGTTGGTGCGCTTTTTTTGGACATGATAAATGATGCTCTTTTTGTTATTCTGCAGTGTGCCCATGCGCTCCCCCTTCCCACGGAATCAGTCAAGTAGCTTCTCCATGAATGAAGCACAAAGAAAAGTGAGGGGGAAGCATGCAAGTGCTTCCATAGGTCCGGTAGACAGTGAAAAGCTGTCATCCAAATTTACCTGGTTCACTGGAATAGTGTGAGGTGGAAAACAAAACCATTTCCTAAAAGAGTTCTCAGTCAAGTATGCTTCCTGTAGGGCTCATACAAGAATAGAACTGAGCACACGAGAGTATGTATATATTACAAGTTATGAGTACGTTTGAGTGTTTTTTCTTTTTGTGAGAAGTTTGAAGAAAGTTTTGTCTGGATTATATGAGGTTTTTTCCTCTCTATAAGCTTGTATAAATAAGATATTTATGAAGAAATGGAAGAATAAAACTATTACCTAGAGCTAAGTTACATTGATTGAAGAATAGCCTGAGGATTTCAAAGTTCCCTTTGTTGAGGGTTTCTTATTATATAACCCTGAGTTCCTTCAGCAAAATTGAGCATTAAGGAGAATGCAAAAAAGAGAACGTTACTGTTGAAATGCTGGCCCATAAATAGAGCGACGCAGAAGCACACCTAGAATGGCCTCTACTGCAGTCTCCATTCCATAACCTCTGGCTTTACCGTTTAGGGTTAAGGTTTATTGCATGAGGTGGCTGGAGGAAGAGCGGTGTGGTGGCTGGAGCTCTGACAACCGGAGAAAAGGAGAAATGACAAAATGCAGACACATGGAAAGGGTTTCAAAATGCAGAAGTCTGGGGAAGCCAGGATGAAGACAAAAGCTTTATTTGTGCTTTCAACTACTGCAATTAATGTTTTCAGCTTGCAAATTAAATGATGTTGCATAATACTTTAATTCTTAGGAAATGATACCCATGTTTAAGAAGGAATAGTCAGAAAGGTGTTTTTGAAAGATTTCCACTAGAAATGGTCTAAATAAAAGTTAATATTTTAGTGCTTAAGGAGAACCTGTCATTTAGCAGCAGCAAGGCCCAACGCCATGGCGCAAGATCACAGCTCTCCAGTGTGTGTGACACAGAAAATCTGTGATGCTGTCTCATTTTTCTCATAATATGGGTTTGGTATATTCCTATGTAAGTGAGGATTAATGAGGATTGAAGTAGCAGAAACAAAGAATAAAATGATACATGGAGTGGAATATTTTACATTACAATTTTGTCAAATAATTTCTTATTTTAGTAAAGGGTCTACAGGGTGTTCAGGGTCTCAGCGCTAGATCAAACTCATAGTGATCCACCTGTTTACAGCCTCTCAAGAGCCTGGAATTACACGTGTGTGCCACCACACCCAGTCTCAATTGGTACCTCAGCGTGCCCCAGGGGTGGGTCATCGCCACTGGCACCTGTACTTGCTTGCAGGCACTTTAATCCACTGAGCTATTTGGTGGGCCCTATCAAATAATTTCTATATGAAAAGTTATATAAAGAAATATTTTAGAAAAAGATAAAAAGTTGTCAGTTGTACCTGCTGTCCTTATAAACTTGGCTTCATAATGACGCTTTATTTCTCTCATTCCGGGGTGATTCAAATTGGGACCCATGAAATTCTTCAACTTCAGATTAAGAGGTTAATTCATGCTTCCTAATCAACATTGTGTGTTATTCTAAATTTCACTGCACAGTCACTGTGACTTTTTGACTTTTCTGAGCTCTGAGAGTTACTTCTGACCCTGGATAACTCAGTAAATTAATGAGTCTTTGAATGAATGCTATAAAAATAGCTGAGCTACTAACTCAAAGAGGATTGAAAGTTGCTTTCCTTTGAATAAGCCCTTGATTTTATTTTGACTTTCAAAGATCTTCTTCTGAAAACATTAGGATACCTTGATGGATTTTATAACTGTAGATTTTTGTGTAGGGCTGGCAATTAAGGAAGTCAGTCGTCACTGGCATTTCAGAGACCATAAAGCCCTAAGCTTCATCAGACTCTAAAGATTTGCACCTTTCCATTTCCAAAGTTATTCTGTTTAAACTGAAATTCCTGACTCCATTGGTTGATGGTAGAAATTCAGAATCATTAGCTAAATTAATTGTTCCATGGGCCTGGTCTTTAGAATGTTATAAACTGTAATGGAATTACTGAGTTGAGAGCAATTAATTGGATGTACTTTAAATATATTCTAACCTAATGCTGTACCTGGCACTCTTTACAGCCACTTAAAAACTATCCAAAGAAAACTATTGATGGATCCCAGCGCCATCAAAACAAACCATCTAGAACAGCTTCAGAAGGTCTCAGATCTGTGTAGTTGGCATCACCTCACAATCTGAAAAGGCATTCCAGATACCACCTTTCAGTATTATTTCAGCCCCCTGTACTTTTAAAGTGGAAAGAAGAATCTCAAATAGTGTCTCTAAGTGTTCAAAGCCCACAAATAACAGAAAGAGGAAGAGAACAACGTGGAGGACTAAAATTCAGGTTCCTCCCACAGCCCATCACTGAGCGAAGACAACGTGAGCTCTCAGGATCAGAAAGAGAGGATGGAAAACAGGAGGCACCACAGGGCCAATTGCATTTTAATTGGCCAGTCGCCACAGAGCCCCACGGGTGACTGTCAAATGGGAATGTGGCCTCAGTCAAACCATGCACTGTGATTTCTAAACACATTTACATGTGTAAAGTTTTCCCTGAAATAATCAAATAATCATGCATTCAATGTTGGTAACTAATATTTAAATTATAAGTACATGGGTCAAATAAACCATATCCGTGGGCTACCAGGAAGATAGCTTTAAATTGGATACTAACACTCCCTGTACATATGTGAATGCTATTAAAAATCAAAGATGCTGAAAAACAGGATCGTTGTTGAATATTTATGATCAACCTAAGGAATGTTCTTTACAATAGCTAGATTATTTCATTAATCAACAGATAGTAGGTATCCATCAGGTTGCAGATTTGTTACTACAATTTGAATATTGGAAATGATAGCCGCATTTGCTTCCTTTGGTTTATAAACAGATTGGTTGGGGGAAAAAGATTTCCTCATAGAGTTGTATATTGTTATTGATATAAACAGAGGATCAAATTGCATTTAAAGAATAATTTCATAAAAATTGAGGGTAAAATAAAGACTTAATTTTTTTTCCAGCAACATATTTATATCATTATACAAAAACCAGAGAGGGTTAGTAATGCAAGAGATGATATGGATATGTTATTATCCCAGACTGTTGCTATCAAATTGAAATATTATGTTTGACAAAGTTGAGATGAAAATCTTGAACACACAGAGGTTCAGGATAAATGAAGAAATATGTGATGGGAAAGAAACGACTTGTGATACCCTGAGGGATAAGGAGAGAAATTTAGAGTTTCATGGAGTCCACGTGTCACTTAGATGCTCCAAACAGTACACAGCATCTGCTTAGTGAATAAAGCAAGGGACCAGGAAAAGGCACTCATTCCTATTTCTGGCACTGAATGCTTTGGGACTGAGAGTAACAGAGGTCACCTTTTGGCATTAAGGTCACCATTTTAGTAAAAAAAAAAAAAAAAAAAAGATAATGCACAATGCCAGGGCATCTTGTGAATAATTTTTGAGATCTATTAACCATTTGCACATCACTTTAAATCAAAGCTGTCACAGAACCAGGGCATGTTATTCTCTATCTCCACAGTTGAAAAAATTAATGAAGGATTACAAGGTCTAGCCACTAGTCAGATGCCTACTGGAAAATTCCTGTTTGCTTTGAAGCTCTGCTCATTCTGGAAACCATCACATTTATTTTCAAGTAATGTTCTTTCTGTTCACTTTAGCTCTACATTTAATTTAAATGAAAAAGCAGCTCTGGGCTGATTCATTATTTAAATGGCAGTCTCCACACTCCCCTTTGGAGAGCGAGGTATCCATATATATGTAAAACTGTAGTTAGACAAAAAGATGAATAAGTTGCACACTAATATCCAGCGGCCTAGCTCTCAAGCACGAATTATATAAAGTTCATCACCCTTGTTTGCATTCTTTCAAGCCGTCCTTGGGTAGCTTTGAGTAAGATGTTAACTTCATACTTAGCTCACAGTCTTACCTTCATTCATGGTGTTCTTTAGAAAAAAAAAAAACAAAACAACAACAAATGAATTTGAACAGAAACTCTTATGATAATTACAGACTATATATCTCTTACAGCTTGATTTATAATATAGAAACCAACGTTTTCTTTCTACCTACTCTTAAGTACATATAAAACATCAAACCATCCTCCAAGTAAATCAAACATACAGAACATTTCACACCTCCAAGAAGAAATCAAATGCATTCATATTGTTCTAGGTAATCTATCTTCTAACTTCCTGAGGAATGAACCTCGAACGTACACACAATGTTCTCAAGTTCTCACCAGTATGATATGCTGAATTCGTGCTCTAAAAGTCCTACTGAGGGAGGAAGAGTCTTAAAGCCAGTCTACTGTGCAAGTTCTCTCTCAAGCCAGTTTTTGCAGATACCATACCTTCCGCAGGGGCTTGAGCTTGGTCTCCATTATGAAGTCATATTTGCAGAGCTCGCAGCAGCGTGTGTCTGAGCTCTTGATCCACTGGTGGAGACAGGACTGGTGGACAAAGCGCAGGGTCCCCGTGCAGCGACAGGGTGTGATGAGGGGACTCTCTTCATCCCCTTCGCAGTGGCAAATCCTGGGGAAGGACAAAGCCCGTGTGAGTTCTCCCAGAGAACATTTAGAACATTTCTCGCCTCTAGAGTTCTCCTCTTGGCTGTATCAAACAGTGTTAGAAATTGCAACCTAAGAATTAAAACACAATGGCATTTCACTCCAGCTTGGATGCTAGGCTGAACCTAGGATCAATATTAATTCTATTTCCACTTGTCTGCTCATTGTCAGACTCAAGTCATGTTGTAAGGCATTGGACACTGGCGCATTGAAAACACTGTACGCTGTGATTTTGCGGTAACCAAGGCCAGTTTTAAGAGCCTAACTATGGAGCTAGGTCCCAGTTAAATCTATTGAACTGGTCAATCTCTGAGTTTTCACATAAGAAGTTTTAACTTGTAAGTCCTCTAAGGAATGTTGCAGCTGATAAAATAAATTGTGTTATTTTGGTGATAGCTTCATAAGCCTGTAGTATATAATTTAGGAAATATGATGCCTTATCAATATGGAAGAATTCTGAAAAAATTTAATGCTATATATATATATATATATATATATATATATATATATATATATATATCATTAAATAAAGCTAACGCTGAAGCTTTTAGCCTAAATATCTTACAAAGATTTTCCTAGAGATACACACATCCATTAAGTGACAATGAATTTCCAAACTATTAATAACCATTATTATGTAAAAAAATCGTAAAATAGTCCTTGTCACATAAAACTTAAATTTAGCAAACCCTATTGTTTGAAAATGTTAATTACTATTTCTGCTGATGAATTGAGAGTTCAACCAGTTTCTGGATTATTAAAAATTCTAATTTCATATATTTAAAGTATGAAATCTTCATTATTCTCACGCAGAGTTTTAGAAATAATTTTTATTCTTCTTTGGGTGAAAAAACGTTTTCATAATTTCAGTTAGGGAACTTAAAATGTAGCTCTTCAGAAATCCTAATGATTTAAACAGCTGCTCAAAAGTTCCAATAAATTTAACTAAAAATATTGCTTTATACCTGCTAGAAATATGAATACTGAATGTAGCTTTTTTTTTTTTTTTTTTGTACAAGGGTCTCACTACGCAGCTCAGACTCATAAGGATCGTCCTGATTTCTGCCTCCCTCATGCTGGGATTACAGATGTGTGCCACCATGCCCAGGCTCCATTGCCTGCTCAGTGTGCTCAGAGGTAGGGCCACTGTGGCATATGGTGCTAGGGATCGAACTCTGATGCTTGCGCTTACCTAAGTAAGCATTTAATCTGCTAAGCTATACCGCTAGCCCTAAAATTTTTTTTAAAAATCTACATAATTACTTTTTTGGGCTGAGTCTCACCAGAGCTGGAAGTATTCATCCACTGCTACTGCTGCTGCGGCTGCTGTTCCTTCCTTAGGGGTGTAAATTCCCTTTTCCGCAGAAGAAGCATTAAAGTGTGCTGTTGCCCTTAAGGTCCCTCAGCGTTCTGGTGCAATAAGATACAGGAAGTGAAACCCAAGGCGCCTTTGCCCTCAAATAAAGAAGTATGACAACATGCCCTGGCATTTTGTATTGCTCTTTCTTTTTCTTTCTTTCTTTCTTTCTTTCTTTCTTTCTTTCTTTCTTTCTTTCTTTCTTTCTTTCTTTCCTTCTTTCTTTCTTTCTTTCTCTGTCTCCCTCTCCCCTCTCTCTCCTTCCTTCCTTCTTTCTTTTTTGTTTTTTTTCTTGTATTTTTTAGGGAAGTGTCTACGCAGCGGTTCTCAACCTGTGGGTCGCGACCCCATCGGAGGTCGAACGACCAAAACACAGGAGTCACCTAAAGCCATTCCGAATCATAACTGTAGTAAAAGTACAGTTTTGAAGTAGCCACCAAAATTATTTTTTGGTTTGGGGTCACCACAACATGAGGAACTGTATTGTGGGGTCATGGCATTAGAAAGGTTGAGAACCACAGCTACAGGGTGCTCAGGGTCTCACTACTAGATCAGACTCATGGTGATCCAGCTGTTTACAGACTCCTAAGAACTAGGATTACAGGTTCATGCAGCAAGCCCAGTCTCAACTGCCGTCTCAGTGTGCTCAGGGGCGGGGCCAGTGGGGCAGGCCCTGGGATCGAAACCCAGACACCTGAGCCTGCTTGCAGGTTGCACTGACTTTTTTTTTTTTTGTTTGTTTGTTTGTTTTGTGGTACCAGTGATTGAATTCAGGACCTTGCACTTGCCAAGCAAGCACTTACTCTACTGAGCTATCTCCCCGGCCCATGTTGATTTTTTGAGTAAAAAATAAAGTAAGCAAAAATGAACCATGGATCCTTTCAGTCCTCGGGTGGGAGTCAAGGGATGAGAGCCAATGCCTCCCTCTCCCAGACCCAGTTACGAAGTGGAAGTTTCTGGTGCAGTGCCACCTACTAGAGGCCAGAGTGGCAGAGGGAATTAAAAGTATATCTGAAATATCTGCTTTCTTCAAACCCAGTCATCAGGAACAAGGGCAGTTATATCATGCACTGCATTTGATGCCACAAAAATACCACAGCATTGCTGTTCAGTAGATATTACTAGCAGAATTAAATTCAACCAATGCAATATGATTTATTATAAGAGAAGCCTCTGAAGGAAACCTGACCTTCTGTAGCACTTAATTTGGCCATGATATTTATTTTTGGAGCCACTAAAACTTAGTGAGTTATAGAGTAGAAGAAGAAGAAGAAGAAGAAGAAGAAGAAGAAGAAGAAGAAGAAGAAGAAGAAGAAGAAGAAGAAGAAGAAGAAGAAGAAGAAGAAGAGGAAGAAGAAAACACAACAGCAGCATTTCCTAAGTCCTTGACCCTGCTATCCTCTGCCTACACACAAAAGTAAGCCATTGGTCCAGGGTGCGCCAAACATACCCCATTTCTGTCCACTGAATGCTGCTATATATAAATTCACCAGAGCAAAGCCTCCTCACCTTCTGGTTTATAACACGTTTAGAGCTATGCTGTCAGCGTAACACAGTGCAATCCAATAGGTGCTGCCAAGTGTGAGGCTGAAAAGCCTGAAATGTTGCTATCTGGCCCATTTCAGATATGTCTGTGGGTCCCTGTCTTCAGCCACGCAGAATGACTCTCAGTTAAATGCAGTGCACGAACAGCATGGACAATAACGAAAAATTTTACAAAATAAGTCACTCCTGCAGATAACAAAATATTGGGGTAAATATTGAGGAGGGAGAGCCATGGAATAGTCATAATATACTGTAAGACCTTCTTGGCCTGGCACTGAAGCTCACTTATGCAGATTTAATTTCACATTGAGTAAAGAAAAATTTGTCCTCAGTATCACATGATACATTATCACTAGAAACAAGACTGTCAAAGTGCTTATAGCTACTAAAAAGGTTTTGAGTCTCTGACTTTTTACAGGCATAAAAATAATTTATTCATAAGCATCTTTAAACAAAGACTTAGCTCATTAGTGAGTTCAAACGGACCTGACCAGCTTACTGATTATAGCCCCACTTCCTGTTTCTTAAAATATCTTATTAAAATTTTTTGGTAAAATGTTTATGTGTTTATTCACTCTTTTTTTTTTTTTTTTTTTTTTGGTCTTTTTGAGACAGGGTCTCGCTATGCAGTTGAGGCTGGTCCTGCACTCACTTTTGTAGCCCAGGCTGGTCTCGAACTTGCACCAATCCTCCTGCCTCAGCCTCCCAAGTGCTGGGATTACAGGCGTGAGCTACCACGCCCGGCTTAAAATGTTTATGTGAATCAACACTAGCAATAGGATTTTCTCATAAGATTAAAGTTATTTCCCATAGAGAAAATCAAAAGCTTGGTTCATCTTCATTTGCTCTCGATTTATTTTTGCAAGTGTTAGCATCATGAATTTTTTCTAAATTGTCCAGCTCTGGTTGGACCCCAAGACTCTTTTCTCAAAGCCATACTTAGATTGTTCTAATGAATTAAGAGCCAAATCGCAACTTCAAACATCTACTAAAGGCAAGAAGTAACCTGGCAGTGCCATTAAAGAAAGAATGAAACAATTGCTAAACTGATATACTTCACACAAATCATAACTGCTGAATTACAAATGAAAATACAGTACTAAAAATACAAACATGCTTTTCCCAAAAGAAAAAATTTTTAGAGAAAATGCTGTTAGTGCTGTAATAAAATTATATTGTGAAGTATTCATAATTTTGATGCATTTTCACCTGATAGGACATTGAGGCTTGGGAATTCAGTGATTCCGTTTTATTATTGGTGACCCACATGGGTGTCTGACCCGCAGTGACAGGAATGAGAAGCAGTAACACATCCTGTGACATTTTCATATCCTAACAGTTTACTCACAGCCTAACCAACGATTTGTTGTGATTTGCACATTTAGAGCTCCATGTGCCTCAACATCATTTTCCACCTTTCTGAAAATAGAAGACCACAAATGCTACGTAGAAAATTAACTTTTTGACTTTTTGTGGCAGGTATATGTGGCTAAAGCTTTCTCTGACTTAATATTTGAGTTTAAAGAAAATCAGGTTCTTTTGTTTTGGCCTTATGTATCTTAAGATGATCTTTACCAATTTCCTACTCCATCTCTATTAAGGATTCTTGGCTCCTCCACTAGAACAATATTTTTTGGCTTGATTTAAAAAATAATCCATCTTTTTAAGAATAAGTTTTACAGCTGGGTGTAGCTGCCCATGCCTGTTATCCTACGATTTAGGAGGCTGAGGCAGGAAGATAGCCTGGAGCTCAAAACCATTTTGGGCTGCACAGTGAGACCGTGTCTCAAACAACCAATCAAAGATTTGTGAAGGCTATAGTGGTCAGATACCTTTGAAAGTTTTAAAATTCATCTATGTAGTTCACATACTATATGTTTTTAGTTCTCATTCTATGCCAAGATAATTGGCAATAGAGGAGGTAGAGGGCAAACTGAGAAGAGGAGAAAAGAACCCAGAGGGAGGGAGCATGATGGGAGAGCTAATGTAATCAGCTGGGTACCAAGAACCTGGACCAGTGTGGCAGCATCCTCGAGAGAGGTGGCTTTCAGCCAGCTGCGTCTACAGAGACACCTGTGAGCTTCTTAGTGTCAGCTGGGGTGGCCAAGCCCTTTTACTATAGCATTTGATTCCTAAGGGCCACTGTCCATGTAATCTTCAGGGAGCACAGTCACGCCAACCCTCGCTGCTGCTGTTCATGCCAGTTTTACCTCTCTGTTTGGTATAGTGTCCTACAGCTATCTATCCCCTCACTCCTCTAATTGCCTCTCTCCAGTCTTTAAGCACAGCATTATGGATGCTACTCTGTTTGCATTGGTATAATTTGGATGTTAATGATTCAAAATTAATCATTATGGTTCAGAATTTGGCAGTCATTTTTGCAGCTCCTTTTACCAAGCCAGAAAGCTATTACAAATATTTTTGGCAGAACCTGTACTAAAAGGTGTTGAGCAAAGTCAGAAATTAGAGCTCAAAGAAGTGAGCAAAGAGATAGAATCTGGCCCTCTGTCTCTGTCATGACCGAGTTGCAGCCTGAGGATAGCAGATGGCTGAGGCTTGTCTTTAGTTGTGGCCCCAGAGTCGCACAAGGTCGTCTGTGGGGCTTTTCAGAGGTGACTGGCTCTAAAGTATGTCTTGTGGGAATTGAGTCATGTGCAATGTTGGGCTCCAGGGCACTAGGATGAAGGGTGTAGGTTCCACCCACACTAAGTAGTCTGAATTATATAACAGGAGCAGAAAGGCCCTGGTAAGGTCCCTTGTTGCTTTCACCACCTTGTGGGCCCCATGAACTATTTTACTCTGTAGTGCCCCTCTGCCTATCACCCTGCCTTAGAGATAGCTGAGTATGGACCAAAACCTCTATAAACCATAAGCTCCCCCTTTATCTTTGCGGGGTCAGGGCACATATGAACTTGTTTGTCAACAGAAGTCAAGGTGCCACCGATAACTAAATATTTAAAAAACATACCCAGGCAAAAGAATAGGCAGTTGTTACATGGAGGTCATCAAGAAGTCACGTAAGTATAAGGAAAGTAAGATTGGTAGGGGAATAGCTTTGGAACTGGAAAAGGGACACAGACGCCTTTTCCTAGAACAGAAGTTCAGGAGATGTGATAGGTGGACATGAGAAGGCTGTAAAAGCAAAGGTAATTGTGGTAGCTGGGTGTGAGTGTCTATCTCTGTGATGGAAGGGACAACATGCATGTGAACAGGAGACCGAATGCACAGGGTTAAGGTCTCAGAGAGGCTGTCACAGAGAAAGCTACTTGGAGAGTGTAATGGAAAGCTAATCAAGCCTGAAGAGAACAATGGAGGTGCAGCCTTGTCTTTTGTGAGATTAGACAGCCCGAATTTATAGCAAATTCGGTTAATGCTGTGTTGTGTCCTAGCAATGCTGAGTAGGCAGAGATTAGTCCTGTAGCTAGTAGGGTCCTGACATCCCTAGGACAGAGACAGGAAGGGCACAGAGAAAAGGCATTGATGCTCTGGAGAATTCAGCATGGACATATTGGACACGGGCCTAGCTTTGGAGCAAGGACACCAGGCAAGGCATCTGGAGGCCAGTGTATCATGAGCAAAAGCTGTGTTTGGAAGTCCTGGCAGTCACAGCACTTGTGAAGAATGATGTTGAAGGTAGAAGTAAATAGAGATATGTGTGTAAAATCTCTAATGTAAACTAGAGATTTTGTTGTGCTTTTTGTATAGCTATTTGACAGTTGAGATTGAAAAATAAACCAAATCTTGACTCAAACTCTTGCTTTTTGCTCCAGTAAACTGGAAAATTTTTCAGTTTAAACACATGTAAAGTAAGGTAAAAAATACCACATAGGGGACCATGAAGATGAAATCAGATGAAAGAGTATATAGCACCTGGTCTATGGCCGGAGTCAGAACTTAGTTCGTTTTGCTTATTTATTTGAAACATACAGAACTCTGACTTCAGATGTTTAATTTTATTATGACAGGCCATGAGATCATGGTGCTCAGGACTGTGGAATGGAAGAGCTTTAGCAGCTGTTCAGTTGCTCAGTTCACATGCTCCTGAAGCCCAGGTCATGGATTCTGACACCATCCATGTGAGTGAGCTCCTGACGTATCTGAGTTTCCAGTCAGTCATGGTACAGACAGGTCTCTAAAGAAAGCTAGGCCAAGGAATACATCTGGGTCTACCTAGGGTGATTGTAAGGATGAATGGAGTTTCCTTCTTCTTTGCATTAGACAGCCTCAAATGGGTTCTGAAAGTTGCTTCTTTCATCTTTAAGATCTTATGTGGCTATTATAAGGCTTAAATAAGATATCTGAAAAAAAGATTGAAAGATATAAAAACTATCCCGAATTAGGGCATTATCACCAATAAATGGTGAAAATGAAATGAATAGAAAATGTTGGTAGGCAATATCAATTCAAGGCATTACCTATTCTTAATCTAAGTCATTTAAGTTGTCCGTGTCTGTGTTTCAGTTCACTTCTATTTTATCTCAAAGGACTATGATGTAGTGAAGGAAGATTTTGTCACCCTCTTTCTACTGAGTTTACTTTATTTATTTATTTATTTATTTATTTATTTATTTATTTATTTATTTTAGGGAAGGGTCTTCAGGGTGTTCACTAGATTGGGCTTGTAGTGATCCACCTGTTTAGAGCCACCCAAGAGCTGAGATTATAGGCACACGCCGCCATGCCCAATGTGCTATCTCTGTGAGCCCTGAGGGCAGGGCTGGCATGGCAGGCCTTGGGATTGAACCCCTGGCCTCTGCAGCTGCTTCCAGGATGAGTTTACTTTTCTACCAATACACCATCACTCACCTTGTAGCCAAGTCTCTTGACTTTTCCTAGTTCTAGTGTCTTTGCATTATTGAGTAGCTCCTTTCTTGAAGCATCATTTTACTGCATTTGTATTCAACTGTGTTGAGAAAATTGGAATCACAGGACATAAAAGTGATAACAGCAATGGTACAGCACTTATGGAGGACAGAACAAAGTCATAATGATGCTCAAGTCTAGGAGATTGAGAGATGATAGAGCCAGGACATAGAGATAGTGTCTCTAAATTTATGGCTATAGCTTTTCTACTATATTTCAAAGTTTTATGCCAAAGCAATTAGGACATAGTAACTGTGGGGAAAACACAAATGCCAATTCCTAGCCTTAGCATCTCAGGTGACAAAAAGGAAGGAAAGAAGAGGCTACGTAACAGCCATCGTTGAACACGTGTCTGTCTGTTTTGTGTTGGAGCAGCTGTCTTGCAAGTCCCACAACTACACCCAATAAGTAGAAACAAAGGAAATTTTGACGAAGCATAAAGAGATGAGAGAAACAGAGACTTTCAGAAATGGAAGAGCTTCAGCAGAAGAGCATGAACTGAGTACCTCTGGACACGCATAAGCACAGGTAGGGGAGTTTTTGCTAAACTGCAGAAAGTCACCCTGACTTCTAATCTCTGTTCCAGTCTTGTCATCCATTATTTTCCCCTTTCAATGGCCTGATTCTTCCTCCTCTAACCTTTTAAATTCTCTATTAGTACTTCCTCTGTGCTTATGCTGGGAATTTTTTACTTGACCCTTTGATTTCTCCCCTCTGTTTCTACCACCTCAGTGAACCAGTCTAGACTTATTTCTAGAAGTGCTTCTAGAATTATGGCTAAAATATCTGTTTTTGAAACTTTGACTGTTCTATCAACAAGAACCTTCAGCCTGGAACTCAGATTGCAGGGTCTCCTCAATGGAACATCATTCACTTCTTATTTTTCATCATTTCCAAGATAGCTTTTCCTCTTAAAGATCCCTTATCATGAGAGTCTCACTGTCTCAGGGTAAAGCTTGACTTTGTCTTTGACCCTGTTGTGCTCTGCAGATCCCATATTAAAGTTGTCACCAATATGCCAACATTTTTCTCCCTCCACATTTGAACATCTTTTCCTTTTTGTCCTCACTGCCATCTCTCTGGTAGTTCTGAATTGTCAACAGACACAAAGATTGTTTTTAAATTTTTGCTTCCTCAATTTAGAAGTTATTCTTGGGACATTCAGTTACTCAGTCTCATAAAGTACTGCCACTGTTCAAGAACTCTGCCACCAGTCAGATAAGATCCAAATGGTCTTATCTCATTTTCACACAACTGCCCATAATCTGAGTGGACCAAATATACTCTTCATATATTTCACCAGCCCCTGACCTTTATGCACAGCAGCCTGGTACACAACAAGCTGTAGGTCTTACCACAAACATTCATGGCTATGCCAAAATCTTGACTTGTCTTGGCCCCAAAGCCTTGAAATTCTGAGTGTATTGGTCATTGGCTTCAACTAACTACAAATTTCATGTACTACGTCTACCAGATGAAAAATGCTAGTTAATACCAGTGTGATTGGAACTGGGGATACTGTTCAGCCCTATAGCTCCGTGTTTGGTAAGTGTGAGGTCCTGGGTTCAATTTCTGATACCAAAAAAGAAAAAAAAAATGATACTGATGTGATTGTTGAAAACACCTTTAGCATTATCATTAGAAGTATTCTTACCTATGTATGATAAATTACTTCATCTCTGTGTTTCAAATTCCTCAGCAATGAACAAGGATTCAATTAATTAAGTAATCAATAAAGGTTAAACAATTTTATGTATGTATGTATGCGTGTATGAATGTTATGGCCGGCTTAGCCTGTCCTAGGGGTGTGGTTGTGGTGCAGCATGTGGTGCTGGGGATTGAACCGTGGTCCCTGTGGTTGCCTAAGCTTTCCTAAGCCGGAGCTTTAGATCGCTGAGCTATCTCGTCAGCCTGAAACAATATTTTTTAAGTTACTGTCAAATACTTAATTCTTCAGGGTATTGTCTAATATACATATAAATGTCTAATTCTGGAGATATCCTCAGTGTGATCTCAGACTCATGACTCTTTCCCTCTCTTAATAACACCTCATCTAAATGGAAGCCTCTCCTGAGTCTAAGATTCATCTAAGGACAGTCCCTTCATGATACAGCTTCGACTCTTTCCTTCCTACAGTACTCATTCCCTGCTTTGAGCTCTCCTTGCCCTTAAGTCTATACCACCCAGATCCAGTCTTTGCTTTTTATTCACCAGGTTATTGGTACAGGACCTAATGTTATGAGATGGAGAGATTTCTGTTTATTAATTGTGAAGGGCTTTTCAAGCCTCCATATTGACACTAGGATTCATGAAAAGGATGAGAGTGTTGAAAGTTGGGGTGAAGATGGCTGATCAGCAGACCATATAGCACTGGGAATTCTGTACTTACAGATTTTATTTAAATGCATACAGGGTACAGCTATATAGTGAGATGACTTGGCAGTTCTCGGAAGGGGTTGCCAATTACCAGTGTTTGTTTATCTTTTGGGAAAAGTCACTTATAATGAAAGTGAGAAATGTGTAATCCTTTTATGTACCACAACTCTTTAATTTGCATTTCAATAACTAAGTGGAGGTGTGTCAATTTTGTAACGCTATCTGAGCAGCATAGGAAGTCTAGTAGAGTGATTTGGAGTGAAAAGAAGAAGTAATTCTTGTCTAATAAACAGGGAAGAAATGGACACTATTTAATGTCATTTTTACTGATAGCCTTTGTTCTTATTGACATAAGCCTAGTGTACATTTCTAGGACAAAAAATAAAAAAGTTCTTATCATACCAAGTTTCTAAGATTTTCTTATCAGTGATGAAGATCAATATTCTGAGCAACCTGTCAGCCTGGGATTATACAATATTTTGAAAAGTCAAATTAAAAATGCAATTATGGCACAAGAATAAAGATATCTTATGAATCACCAATAACATTTTATAATCACAATTTGGACATGATGAGCCTACATTTTAAAAACATTCACAGATGAGTGACAATCTTTCACGGTTAAGTGAATTTGAGAAGGTGCTTTGTTTTCTCAAAAGAATATTTTCAGCTCAAGAGTGCTGCTATGTAGCCTGACTTCCTGAGTAATTTCATGTCCTACTGTGTTACCATTGACTTGGTAAAAGCCTGAGACCGGCTGTGCAGAGCTGTAGGCAATGCTCAGCAGCAGAGACAATGCCATAATCATGTTTCTGGCTCATAATACTATTCCTGGAGCCAATCCAAAGTCTCAACTAATCAGCTACATTTTCTTCCCACCCTGCATCACCCTGAAGGAAACCAGTAAAGACAACAATGACCCCCTTAGAGAAATAGCGGAGGCCAAGTCTCACTTGAATTCAGTGACACTGAGTTCTGAATTCCGTTGTTTCTGCTCCTGTTGGATCCCTCACCATATCTGAAATTAGTCTGATGTCATCAATCCCAAGAGTTTAAATTCTAACTGAGCTGAAGGATGCTCACTGACATTTCTCCTTTCTCACCTAAACTATTGGTTCATGTTCACAATGACTTTCTTTGAGGATTCTCCCAGAAGCCTCCATGGCTTGATGGAGGACAACTGAACCCCACCCCACACTCAGGCCCCAGGAGTTCTGTAGTATGTATCCCTCAAAATCTGCTAGATTTCTACACTAGACGAGATCTTCTGTGTTAACTTTACAATCAGCTGAAACTGTCCACATTGTTGAGAGACCAAGACCTGCTTGAGCCTTTTAGGAGAAACTTTGTTGTTCATTTGCCCTGGGATGCTCTACTTTAAATTCAGTACCCAAATTATCTCTGGGCACACAACAGATTCCCTAGTGGAGCTTTTTTTTTTTTTTTTTTCTTTCTAGATTGTTCTTTATACTTTTTGGTGAAATATAGATCAGTACATGGTTAATTAATATTGAATAAATTTCCCAATGTCACAATTTTCTCTACATTTTCATATATCAGAAGCATTTATTTTATATCAGTTCTGCAATCTTTTTGAAAATATAGTATTTGCAAGACTGAAAAATTTATACTAGAGCTATTTCTAGTTGGGCATTCGCAATGATATTAGGAAAAATTGTTACTATTGCATGCAATGAACTAAACAACAACAAAAAAAGAAAGATAATACAAACCTATCTGGCTTCCTTCTGTAGATGCGACCAAATAAATATGTATGTTATATCTATATACAATATTTTTATACACACGTGACAGTAGAACTACCAGAATAATTGTTGTTATAATTTTTAGTCTTTTTTAAAAAAATCATTTATGTATTTATGTATTTACTTACTTGGTACAAGGTATCACTATATAGCTCAGACTCATAGTGATCCTCCTGTCTTAGCCTTCTCAGCACTGGGATTACAGTCTTTTTCTTTTTGGTATGTAACAATATTTTTTAAATTCAAATTGATTTTGTGCTCTATTTTTCTTTGTTATGTAAGTGCCAAAATTCTTACAAACTCATCTTTAGTTATATCTTCCCTTGAAATTTGTCCACTGACTAATCATATGAGGCGAAGTTACAACAATGTCTCATGTTCCCATCCATAATTGACAAAGTAAACACTTCATTTGCAGATAACCAAGAACACTTTGACTTAGAGACACTCCTCTGCATTTGGGCTCTTTGACACAGGCAAGTAGTATCTTGCCAAAGTACTGAGATTTTAAATCAGTTCTATCCCCTTTGGGTGAAGAATGTTCCATGTGATTTGATCATTTACTCATTCATTCACTTATGTGCTCATTTTTTCAACAAATAATTTCTTTTTTTTTTTTTTTTTGTCTTTTTGAGACAGGGTCTTGCTATGCAGTTCAGGCTGGCCTTGAGCTCACTTTTGTAGCCCAGGCTCGTCTCGAACTCACACCGATGCTCCTGCCTCAGCCTCCCAAGTGCTGGGATTACAGGCGTAAGCCACCACGCCCGGCTCAACAAATAATTTCTTGTAGTTGACTATGTGCAAGGCTTTATGAGGTGTTGTGATAAATAGGAAGACCCATGAACCCTAGTGTTCACTCTGTAGACAGCTTATCCTACAGTCGTTGATATGTTCGGTGGCTGTACAATTGGTCAGAATAACAGCTGACCTGGGATATTAAGTGCTATTGTAGGAAAGCGAGAGAAATGCTGGTTTGGTAGGAGTTCCCCTACTTGAAGGCCTAACTCAGTGGTTCTCAACCTTTCTAATGCCGTGACCCCTCAATACAGTTCCTCATGTTGCGGTGACCCCAAACCAAAAAATAATTTTGGTGGCTACTTCAAAGCTGTAATTTTGCTACAGTTATGATTCGGGATGGCTTTAGACGACCCCTGTGTTTTGGTCGTTCAACTCCTGCCGGGGTCACAACCTACAGGTTGAGAACTGCTGGCTAAAGGAAGATGATTTAAATGAGTCAGATGTGAAGCCTAGGTACAGTTTTGAAAGACAGAGATGAATGCTGATAGGACAGTCTAGGGATAGCAAATACTTTCAGTGAATTCTTAGAAGTAAAATTTATCAATGAATTGCGTGACAGCATATGGCCAATTCACAAGTAATGTGTAAGTTTGCAGCGGGATGTCATCTGGAAAAACAAGGTAAGATTGGGCTGGGGAGATAGCTCAGTGGTCTAAAGTGCCTGTTTAGGCAAGCTTAGGCAAGCATTCAGGGATCACAGCTTGATCCCTGACACACGTTGCACCAACCCTACCCCCAGGTGAGCTGAA